>JAOTQE010108212.1:0-13403 GCA_025631205.1 Nesometra sesokonis
AATCGAGTATCGTGTACGATTCGACTAGCGTAGCCATATCCGCACGGTCTTGCTGCGTGATCACGGGCACGCTGCGTATATTCGAACTCTGATTGGGTAAAAGCGTCCCTTGCATAAACAAAACAAGTCGGTAACACATTCACTGAAGCATGAAAGCTGCGCGCACTACAATTTGCACGGAATTCAATTGCACTAAACTGAGTCAAATAAAATTGATATGGTCACCTTAAACTTCCGGTTGTTTATGCAATCAAGCTTGATCTACATTTAAACTTCCGGGTACGGACACCTCTCATAAGTGGACAATTCTGAACAGACACTAAGTCCAAGCCCGTTTGTTCTCATTTAGTCATTGCATTTGATACCTTTTGTAAGCGGCCGTAGATAATTCTTGATTATATAATCTTGATTTTTAATTTATCTACTAAAATTTGCACCTGGGAATTACGTGTTTTTTCGAATAAAAAAAATACAAATTTTCGTACAAAATCTAAATGGATGAAAGTAATATTACTGAACAAACTGACCTTTAAAAATAATGAATAATATTTAAAGTCTAGAAAGTTGAGATGCTCTCTGCGATTAGAAGGTTGTCAAATGTTGGATATGATGCACGTTTACGTGATTTTGAAAAGTGTGGCCGTCTACAAGCCGAATTTTTCAGACTCGAGGGTCTCCTCTCACGGGTGCATCGACTATAGTTGGTAACCGTCGTTCATCGGTCGGGAGGGGCTGACCTCCGGGGTTTTTATCGTCCGACTGTCCGGTTCTACTGTTGTTGTGGGCGATGTCGTGAGTACAACGGCAGGCAATCCGTCGGATTTAATTTAATTAGTTAGCCTACTGTCGATCGTCAGTCGGCGGGCATCTGCTGTTATGATGATGATGGTGGTGGTGTTGTTGTTGATGTTGTTGTTGTTGTTGTTGTTGTTGTTGTTGATGGTGGTGGTGGTGGTGGTGGTGATGGTGGTGTTGGAGTTGTTGTTGGTGGTAGTTGGTGTTTGGAGTTGTTGACGGTAGTGGTGGTCTTGTTGTTGTTGTTGTTGTTGGGTGGTGTTGGTGGTGAAGGTGGTGGTCGTCGGCGATGTCATGGTCGTCGTCGTTGGTGTACTCACATGTATATGATACCTGCTCTCCGGTGTCAGGCCATTGAAAGGTTCCTTCTGAACTGTAATCATTGTATGCTATCCAATAAGATGCGGTAATTTTTGATACGCCAGTTGATATCACAAAATTACTCTCATCTAGGTCTCCGATGACAGCTAAGTGGGCTCCAACAGCTGCACAAGAATCCTTTGCAGAAAACCATGTATGGTATATAGTGTTAAACAAGTACATACTATGGCCACGTGGATACCACTGTCTAGGAGTTAAATCTGAAAAAAAAATTGTGCAAACTTGAAATAGGCCTAGAGATTAACATACATTCCATTTATTTGATGTAGCTATTATAAACCGAAGCTGTTTGTCTAGGCCTGTATATCGCCAGGCTCAGTACGAATGGACATGACCTGTTATGGGCGCGTAGAAAAAGAAGTATACGAATCAAAGCACAACGCGCGTAGGCTACAAAAACTATTTGGGAATTATAGTCATTATTTGGTTAAAGGTACTCTAAATCGAACATTCAATTGTAATATCAGTTTCAAGTAAATTTGCTTAGAGTTCAGTACATTTACTAAAATACTAAAGTTAAATGCATAGTTATAATGGAATGTACATAATGGTTAGTTTTAAATAACATAGTTGAAGTATTACCCATTTCACAGACAGCATATCTGGAATCACTACAAGGTAGATCGTTCCATGAGCCGCCACTGTTTATTGCAGTGCAGTGTTCAACTCCTAGGTAATTCGATGGCTCACCCGACGCCCAAGCTATGAAAAAGAAAAATGACGTAAACAAAGTAAAGGTAATGCTAAACAAAGAGGAAATTAGCATTTACATGTCATATTCTTCAACAATAACAACCTAAATAACAATATACAATTCTGGCACCTTCTACGTAGAAGAAATGTCTTCAAAAATTAAGACTAAAACACGAGTAACGTGATAATCGGACTACCTGGTTATTGCCTTAACTCCAAAAACATAAGGTTTATCTAACCATTGTAACATTTTAAATCCAATGGATAAAAGGATAGAATGACTCTGTTATTATTAAATTTACTTCCTTATATTAATTATTCTCTACGAGGTCTAACCTCAAGCTTCATCAGAGTAGATCTGACAGGAACGCACTGTTTAGACTGAGACTACTATAGAGAGAGATTGGAATCATTGTGCATTTTCCTTTGATTCTGATATCAGCACTCAGGCTAGTCATTGTTATGTAAATGTGGTCAGAGTGAGGAATTTGCACAATAAATGCACATGCTCTGTTAAGATTTATTCCAAAATCAAATGATAAAATAAAAAAATCCCATAAAGTTGCACCAAATTATACCTTTACTATGCACCTTAGCAATTAAAATCAGTTTTATTTAACAGTTTAATTATTCAAAATTGTAAATCAGTAGGTGTATTTTTTATGGGGTAAAAAATTTGTGATTTATTATCGCTTTTGTGGCAGAGGTTTTTTATATATCATTAAAAGTTTAATAATTTATAAAACTTCTGCCACAAAAGTTATAATATATAACATATTTTGTTACCCCATAAAAAATAATCCTAACGACTACACTTTTGAATAGTTTAACTGTTAGATAAAACTAAATTTAAAATGTTGAGGCGCATATCACGGTAGAATTTGTTGCAAAATCTATGATGTTTTTTTTTTGTAATTTACCACTTGACTTTGGAATACCGTATCTTGTATCTGAGCATGTGTAGCGGTTGTCATTGTTGGAATAAATTGTAACAGAGCGTGTGCAGTACCCGTCAAGTAGTTGTGTAACTTCTAACTGTGAACGAATTTGTGGCAGAGCCAAATCAAATGAGACATAAGTCACAAATTCTAGTTTTCCACAATAGGGAGACATTTAAAAACTGTATTTTTTTCTATTTTTTTTTATTCCAAAAATATATACAGTTCATACATTCAACTTTCATAATACCTTAACAATTTTCAAACATATGATAAAAAAATACTAAAAAATACAATTTAGAATGACCTTGCTTAGTAAATGTATACTGATAAACAATTTTCAAATTCAGTTTTCTCAAAACTTACATTTTCAATGTTCATAACTTCGCAAGGAAACATCGTATGAAACTTTTTTTTCATGTTAAAGATAATAATGCATAGTTGTATAATTAATAAAAAACCCAATCTCAATTTTCCGACTTATGTCTCATTTGGCTTGGCTCTGCCACATTTATATAACAATGACCAGCTGAGTGCTGATATCACAGGATGTTAGAAACAAAGGGAAATACACAAGGTTTCCAATCTCTTTCTAATAGTCTCGGGTCTCAATGCAAACACCAAAGAAAACATAGCCTTTGATTAATACTGCATTATACAGTAGTCTTAAAAGCAATAGATTACTGCATTAATTACCATAGAATGATTTTGACATGATCGCTGGGTTTATTCAATAATAATTATTATTAAAGACAATAAACTAACATATACAACTGAGTAAGACAGTTGTTGGGATCAAAATTACAAGTACATGTTTATCATGGACACATTATGAAAAACAGGAAGATTCCCATTTAAATGAAAACATGAAGATTCCCATTAAAAAACATTTAAAATAATATTTTATAGTTAAATTATTAATTATGCACACAATAAGCAAAAAGTACTTGTATCTTCAGTTTTCAATAAAATAAAAAGTGATGTGTACACATAAACCGTTTCCAATTTATTTCTATAGCAGTCTCAGGTTTAAAGGTAGCATGAAAATTGCCCCTCTAACTTATAATTTAATTATTAACACGTTTTGTGCCCTCCAAACCCAACCCACTCCAAACCCATCCCATTTTGTAGATATTGTTATTAATCATATGTGGCAGAGCCAATTCAAATGAGACATAAGTCTAGTTTTCCACAATAGGCAGAAATTTTGTAATTTTGTCAAATTTTATTATATTTCAAAAATATACAGTTCATACATTCAACTTTCATGCTACCTTAACAATTTTCAGATGTATTATCAAAAAATGTTTCAAATGCAATTTAAAATGACCTAGGTTAGAGAATGTATAAACAATTTTCAAATGCAGTTTTCTCAAAACTTACATATTAAATGTTCGAACTTCGCAAGGAAACATCATATGAAACGGATTTTTGCATGTTAAAGATAATAATGTGTAGTTTTATAGTCTATAAAAACTCAATTTTCATTTTTCCGACTTATGCCTTATTTGGCTTGGCTCTGCCACATACTAGGCCTTTTCATTTTGAGGTCATTTTTTTCATAAAATTACCTTTTGACTACAAAACAGTAAACTTACATGTGTACGTCGAGCTTGTTTTACGTCCATCACCCCAAACAAAGTAACCTTCACTGAACAAGTCATCCAAACCAATCCATTTTTCATTTCCTCCCTCTGCTTGAGCTACGTAAGTATTTTCATCTGAATTATAAATCACTGGTAAATATCCTTTTTCTAATTCACACATTGATCGAGCTTCGTTATACGACGCAGAGGATGCCACCGTCCTGTAACATCGTTTGGCAGTACTGTACGTCCAGCCCTCTTGACAAACTAATAATAAAACATGCATAACATGATGTGATGAGTAGGCAGAAACATGCATCAGTAATAAGTAATATCATATTTAGTTCACGACTTACTTGAGGGTAATTACATTTGAGGCTTGGCACAGCAAAACCAAAGGACATGAAGGTTTTTATTTGAGAAATAAGCAAATAAACAACAGAAGATATAATAAATGCCAGATTTGAGAAAAAAATCACGTCTAGGCATTTCATGGGAAAATTGGACAATTTTAGGGGTAATTCAATGGTGCTGATTGGGAATATGTTGTTTACCAAGCCTGATTTTGGATTATAGTGTCAAATATTGCCAAAGAATTAAAATAAATCATAATTTTATCCCCCCAAAAAACGGTTTTGTAGACATAAGCATCGCTGAACATTTCAATTAATTTTAAAACAAATGGAATTGTCTATCTAATGATGATTATATCATATTACATCAAATTTTGGGTATAAATGTGATTTTGTGTTTGTGTTTTTGGCATAATTTAGTATTTCGTATATTTTTTGGAAAATAATATTATACTTAGGCAGTGAAATATTCCTTTGATAATTTCTCATAAATAATCCATAGACATGCACAAGCATCTGTAAAAATGTCAACATATATGCTTATTCATATTAACAGGTACTGTGTTTCGAAGTTCTTTCACTGTAAAATCATGGAATTTTGATCACATTCAGTATATTCGTAACCGGTTGGATTAGAGAGTTGATTTTAGTGATAAATTATTTGTAATACTAGTTGTAAATGAATGCTGCGAAGAAAATCCTAGAACATGCCCCGGACCCTAAAAAATTCAATCTCTACCTCCAGGTAGTGGTACGAATAGGTAGTCTAAAAACGTCACCTAGAGTAATTGATTTTACCCGGCAGAACGAGAGAATGAAACTCCACTGTTTAGGGCGTGTAGGCCTATCTAATCTGACAAACCATGACCAAGCAAATAATGTTTCTATTTGCTCTAATGGAAGAATATTCGTCAAAGTTGACAGAAAATGTTCTACAGTATAAACCAAGGAATAAATCGTTCAAGTCAAAAGTACAACTTCGATCCTAATCGTAGTCTGATTACTGACATTTTCATGCTCCTGTATTCTTTTAGCCAATTACACACATGCAATCACCTGGACTTTGTTTTTGCTTTTTTTTTCGTTCACATTGTTTGGGTTCTATGTTCTTTTCTTAGGATAGAGTAAATACGATTTTAGTAGAAATTAAGGTGTCAAATTCAAGATGGTCGCTTAAGATTATCACTAAACCCAAACATGATTTGTTACTTTTGAACATTTATGAGTATTCAATGGTCAGATATAGATAAATACAAGGGAGATTTTTGTCTATTTTTCCAATAACTTCAGTTATAGATATCCGATTTTGATAATTGACTCGTTTTAAAGCTTGCAAATGTATAACATGATTTAACTATAATTCAATTTTCAGTTTTCCTACACCTTGGTGGTTTTATCGTGTCTTGCCTCATCTCATTGGAGCTACCCCGATTGTGATAACTTTTCCTAATACAATGTAAGAAATCGATAAACGATTATTTTGAATTAAAAGAATACAAATTGCGGCATTCGACAATTTTAAATCTAATGGTCTATGAAACGTCGTGTGCCTCATTTGTTGCAAGTCAAGAGAGGGTTATGCCTAAGTCGCAAGTATAGTTTTCTACCATAAGCAGAAACTAAAAATGGTAAGTAATTATTTTTTGTTTTCTTATTGCAAAAGCATGCAATTTATACATTGAAGTTCCGCCAAGCTGCATTATCAATTTTCATGTATGTCCAAATAATGTTTAAAAGATGCGAATTTAAACGACCCTAATTATCCATAGTATTCTGCTGGTAATTTTTCAAAATCAGTTTTTTCAAAAGTTAGTTTGTAGATGATTGAAATTTAACTTCCCAAGGAGACATCGTAAAAAACTGTAGTGTGTGTGTTTATTTATTGAGGGGGGTGTAGGAGTGTATGTGTGTGTTTTGTTTTGACATGTGAAATGGGGTAATGTATAGTTTCATAATTCATGAATAACTAAATGTTATTTGTTTTTTTTTTCGATTTATCCATCGTTTGGATTGGTTTCGCCACATATGTTGTTTCTTGAACGATTAGTATGTAACATGCTTGGCTTGTTTGCAATGTGAGAGGATAATTTTTGTAGAAGTTGCTAAAACTATTATGTATGATTTACATATTAATAAACAATAGGCAAAATTAAATCGGTCATGAGTCACATTGTTACACGCGCGTACATAGAGCCGCGTATCTATGGTAATCGCTGTATGCACGCGTTTGGCTTATCTTTATGTGCATTTCTGTACTAGTCCAGGCAATCTATGAAAAAATATGGGGTAACCTCAAACAAGTTGCAATAGTTACACAATTTTTGTGGGTGAATTTCTATGTCACTAGGAACATTATTTCCAAAATCGACATAAATCGAGTTAGTGGAACATACTTTTAAGCGGTCAAAAGGTCATTGGGGTCAAATTTGCCATTTAACGTATCTCTGAAACCTGTAGACACAAGTGGTTAAACTCAGAATACTCACATTTATATTCACTGTAATGGAAAGTTTGTTGAAAAAATGACCGGAAATAGTCTTTTGACCTTTGACCTAATTGGCCTAATGACAGAAAGTGTATGTTTATATTCAATGTAATGAATAGGTTGTACACACTGTCATTGGAAATGTCATAATTTGACCTTTGACCTAGGAGCGGTCAATTAATCACATTTTATAAGAATCAGTAACGTATCTCGGTAACCATTGTGTGTAGACGTCAAATTTAGTGTTAAATTACTCAGAATACTCACATTTATATTCACTGTAATGGAAAGTTTGTTGAAGAAAATGACCGCAAATAGCCCTTTTGACCTTTGACCTAATTTTGTGGTCAATTCATATCTCATTCTCGGCAACCGAGAGTCATAGGAGGGTAAATTTTGTCTCAAATTCCTCGGAAGGAATGCAATATAATAGTTTGTGTCTCTTATACCCTTTTACACTGCCAATACAATTGCGGGATCGTCCCGCAATTGAGCATTGCGTAAAATTGCAGGACCGATTTGTAGTGTAAGCGGTGTAAAAATTCGATTGCGGGGTGGATCGTCCCGCGACAGTCCCGGGACAGCGAAGCGGAATGCATTCAGCTTCGATCATTTGTGTGACGCTCCCGGGACGAACCCGGATTGGCAGTGTTAACGGTTCCAATTTCAAGTTCCGGAATGGTTTAACATCCTCATTCGTTGGGGTAATAAATTTACACAAAAGTAGGTTTGATAGAACAAATTGTATATTGGTAAATCAATGTTCTAATAAATATTAATAATATTAGAATATTTTATTACATGGTATTGGTAATTTTAGAAGTGATTTGTTTATGTTTTTAAGTACCAGAAAATAAAAACAGACGATAAAGGGGAAGTAGATCCCTTAACTACGTCTCGGGGGCGCTGTTTAAATTATTGTATTTTGTTTGGCAGTGTAAACGGGGTATTCGTGTGGTGTCACTGAAAAAAAATGTAGGCCTACTATATAAATCGAATCACAGTGGAACCTCGATTTTATGAACCCTCAATTTTACATACGCCTAAATTCAGCTAAAATTGTTATATAAACTTTGAACATTGGATTTAACAGGACATGATGTTAAAATGAATGTTCAAGTTAAGCAGTTTATAGATTTAATATATTGAAAGTCTCCTAAAAACTGCAGTAGTGAATAAATGAGACAATAAGTAAAGAATAAAACATATAAAAACTCAGTTTTACAAACACTCGGATTTACATACCCTTCTGGTCCCTTGTATGTAAAATTGAGGTTCTACTGTAATTATACTTACAAGAGGGAATCTGACATGTACTTGAACCGTCACAATATGATTCTAAAGAAAAATAAAATAATAATAATTGAAACAAATTACAAGATATTTTAAAATGATCGAAGTGTAATTTAAACGTACGCTTCAGTATGTTTCCACGGAATATTATCTAGGCATATTTTTAAACGCCTTGTACATTTTTAAGTAGTAACTCAGCAAAAAATCGAACAATACAGTATTATTATGACCCTAAATTATAACATCATCATCATAATCATCATCATGCCGTCGCCGTCGTCGTCATCATCATCATTATTAATTAATATATATTTTTATTATTATTTTGTATTTTTATAAGTTTTGCATATTTCTGGCATAGCCAAACCAAATGAGACATAAGTCGGAAAATTGAAAATTGAGGTTTTATAAATTATAAAACTACACATTATTATTTTTAACATGCAACAAAAATCAGTTTCATACGATGTTTGCTTGCGAAGTTTTGAACAATCAAAGTTCGAACAATTAAAATGTAAGTTTTGAGAAAATTGCATTTGAAAATTGTGTATCAGTCTTCTGCCTATTGTGGAAAACTAGCATTTGTGACTTACCGGTATGTCTAATTTGGTTTGGCTCTGCCACATTTTACTTTTAATTTTTGGCGGAGTAAGATACTATAGTTCTACTATTTATAAATAACCGTAATATTACCCTTATTACATGAAATGAAAATTATCTAATTTTTTGCCTTATCGTTAAGATATAAATACCACTTTAGCTCTTGATTTTCTCATCTGACAAATTAATAAATAACTTGAGTAATGCATCACGGGTGACGGGAATATTTTTAACTCTGTAAGGGATTTCAATTCCTGATTATAAAACTAAGGTCAGATTCTCCACCAAGAAAAGCAAATTTCAACATTCGTGACAGAGCCAAGCCAAAGGAGGCAAAAGTCAGAAAAAATGTAAATTGAGTTATTTATGAATTAAGAAACTACACACTCTTTAACATGCAAAACACAATCAGTTTCATGGGATGTTTCCTTGTGAAGTTATGAACAATCAAATTCGAGCATTTAAAATGTAAACTTTGAGAAAACTGCATTTGAAAATTGCTTACCAGTGTACATTTACTTATAAGCAGGGTCATTTTAAACAATTAATGACCATCTTCTTATTTCTGCATATTTTGTAAAGTAGTTTTATTTATTTATTTTATGACTTCTTTGGCCATGGCTTTGCCACATAATATGCCAGGGTTATAGAGATACAAAATTTAAGATTATACACATATCAAGCATATAACAAGTTTATATACATGTAACCATTAGATATTTTCAATGTTATTTTATTATAAGATATATGCCATTAGAAACTTAAAAGCAATGTGTAAACCTACTAACATTTCAAAAATACAAAAACTATTAAGGCGTTTTGATAACATGACGTCAACATTTATACAAACATATAAAAAATATAGTACGGAAAAATACTAAGTGCCAAGATAAAGGTAGGATTCGTTGCCACTACAACCCAAACCTTCTGAAATAATAATGAAAACAATTCCTAAATACCTATAGGTAATGCTGCGTATACCGCATGTATACATATATACAAAATCGGGTATATCCTTAAAATGTATTCCATTCTTGTTATATCTCTCGTTTCCTCTTTAGAGAAGTATGAATAAACTTGCATTCTTCGATATACTCTGTGCAAATCAATAATGATGTACATAATCAATTAACGTCGATGAATATAGTCAAATAAGATACGCCACCGTGTACTACGCATCGCTTGATATTCAAAATTGAAAATAATCAATTATTTAGTCAATTCAAACTTATCGATTTGTTATAATTGTGGAATTACCACAATACCGGTATTAATTATTATTACGTTTCTTGTTCAAAAGAAGTCAATCATAAACATTAAATGTTGTTTTTACTTTCGTGGTAGCAACGCACTTTTGGGTTTATGGCTCTCCGTTATGAATTGAAACATCTTCATGATGTTTTTATTTGTAGGCATATAGTAGTTAAAGTGATAAACATCCTTATTAACAAAAATCCTTCATGATTGTCGTTTTTTGTCAAATCCAGTAACGATTTTGTTCATTATATACAACGGGAACTTGGTAAGATTTTCCAACCACTAAACCAAGCTAAAACAACCCCAAATGCCCCAGAGTTTTATGCATTAGATTACTTCAAAATACTATTCAGTTTTCAAGCTATTACTATTTTATATAAAGTTACGTTGAACTTATAATTTCAGCTTATATTTACGAAGAAAAAAAATATTCGATAAATATCGCGATAATATTATTAAAATTCATCAATTGATAAAAAAAATAATAATTAGTAAATAATAAAAGATCTATGAGAGTTCCGCAGAAATTGGAGAAAATATCCGATAATTAGCGAAACCTGTTCTAACAATTTTGGTGCGTGCCGCGCTAATACCGGGGTGGGGAATGGGATAACAAGACAAATTGTATGATTGACGATTAAAGTGCGGCGAAACAAATCCTAGCTGAGAACCAGAGCACCGCCTGAATGAAAAAAAATCATTCATCGTACTCCCTTCAGTGTTTAACATCAGCTTCTAGGTACATTATGTACTTGCTTTGATGCTCAGCGACTTCGAGAGTGACAGACTTCAGTAGCCTGTGGTGTTTTTAACAATTTGCATAATCCTGATATTTACAAGAAAATATATTTTTTTGGATAAATAACAGTGGAGTAAACGTTTTCTTAGAATATTCTTGTTCAATACAATAAACATGACCATTTAAATACATAAATTTGTTTTTTGATTGTTATATGGAAACAGCAAAAAAACCCCAAAAAACAAAAAGTCGCAAACGTGCGTAAAAGACCGAAAAACAGACATAAAACAATATACTATTATAATAGTATTGATTTTTTTTAATACAGTAATACATTGGAAGTAGAGTATCATTGTGCTCCTATAACATCGCGTTTAATTCACAATGATCATTTTACTGAATGGTGATACTGCACGGTGACTGTAAACTGCAGGCGGAGAGGCGTTCCATAGATATTAATTGATTAATTTGTCTATATAAACCTTGTTATTGATTCAGACAATATTAGAGACCGTAGTCTTCTTATTTATCTTGAGAGTAAATCGGACATACAGTATGGGATATATTTCAAGTATATTTACGGTTATGTACATCTGTATACATGCTGTATACGCAGCATTACCTATAGGTATTCATGATTTTTGTTTTAATTATTATTAGTAGTATTATTTCAGAGGCCATGGACGTTGTACTTTTAAATGATTGTACAAATTATATGTGTACATTGTATTTCATTGTGTAATTTTATTCTCACGTAAAACGATTTGAATTTACACATGTTTGGCCAACCTTCTGTTGTTTTTTCTTTCATTTTTATTCTTGGAAAAATGTTAGGTATGTTAATTTACATATTTTTTCAAAGTTTATATTTTACAAATTTTAAAATCTACCTTTATCAGCGATAAAAATCGTAAAAAGATTTTTGGGTCTAGTATTTAAATAACTGAATTTGTTTAGAGACCCATTTGTGCAAAATAATTTATACACTCTTTCTAAAAAATTATGTCGACATATTGAATCTTGTCACGATGGCGTGTATCTCATTGCTTGGAGTATGCATTATACTTTCTCACATCCTAACATCCTTTACCTAATTAGAATTGTGTTTCCGAAGACATGTTTCTTTTTTTAATTGGTTGGTATGTCGGAAATTGTGTTTAAATAGATACGTGGGATATTATCATGTCATACCACTTGCGTATTTTTGCTTTTTTTCGCACGCATTTCTGTACGCGCACGAGCGCCTGATTCGTGTTTTCCTTGATATTAGTGAGGTTTCGCAACTTTACGAAATACAAAAACGAAAACGAATACGTCATCAATTCTTGTAACGTTTGAAAAGAACACCTTGAATATCTGTCACATTTGTTTTCGTATTTCGTAAATTTGCAAAACCTCACTATTATAAGTCTATGAGAAATATTTAAACGTGTTTCCTAACTTGTATTAATTATTATTTTATTCAGAATCATATTGCGACGGTACAGGTACATGCCAGACTCCCTCGTGTGAGTATATAATGAATTATATTTATATATTGTGTGGGTATAAACAAACAGGCCATTGAAACCCCTTAGATCAACTTTTAACACACTTAAAGGAACAGATCACATTTCAATTTTGTCCATTAAGATTTATGCTCATTAAAAAAAAAAACAAAAAAGAAACAAAAATGGAGTCCAAAATTCATTATGTTTTTAATTAGTTTGTCAAGAGGGCTGGACGTACAGTGTCAAGCGATGTTATAGAACGGTTGCATCATCTTCATCATATGTCGAAGCTCGATCAATGTGTCAATTACAAAAAGGATATTTACCAGTGATTTATAATTCAGATGAAAATAACTACCTAACTCAAGCGGAGGGAGGAAATGAAAAATGGATTGGATTTGACGATCTCTTCAGTGAGGGCTATTTTGTATGGACTGATGATCGTAAAACAAGCTCGACGTACACTGGTAAGTTCATTATGCGGAAATTATGAAATTAGCCGAATAATCTATATATAAATTCACGTAAGGGATATTTTTATTAAATCACGCGTAACTTTTAGATTCTTTACTCAATGGTGTTTTATGTTGGGGTATACTGTGTTACTGATTTTTACCACCTAATGAAAACCAGACAACTAATTAAATTGAATGAGACAATTAGTTATTGATAATTAAAACGACTTTAGTGTGAATGGTTTTGCCCGAAATAGGGATGTTTAGCAAATGTTTACAGGCTCTCTCTCTCTCTCTGGTTGTCCATGCTAAAACATACCCGCACACAATAAAGCAAT
>JAOTQE010108223.1:0-25371 GCA_025631205.1 Nesometra sesokonis
ACTCACAATCACGCAATCAGCCACTTTGTGATCCCAACTACATTGGTGATGGAATCTATGAGCTTTACAATAGAGTACAGATGAAAATGCACCTTCAAGGAAGAAGGCGAGAATTGTAGAGTATTAGAATTGATGATTCTCCCCGTTATAAACGTTATATATTCCTGTATTCATGAAAAAAAATCTGACGGATCCAACTATTCCAAAAAATGCTAAGAGATATTAAAAAAAATGATTATCAATTAAGGCTACCCGTCATGTTTAACCTGTAATCCAAATGTTTGTATTAAAAACATCTTTACAAAGAGAACATTTAATATTAATTTCAGTTTTAGCACATGGTCTGTAGTTTCCTCTGCCCCGTTCTTATAGGCCTAATGGATAGAGTGATCAACAACAATTAATATCGTAATTAACCATTGAATAGTATTTTAGTATGATGAAATCTCAATGCATCGGTGATGAATCCATAATCTGAACAAACAGTCTAATAATAGATAAATGTTCACATCTGTGGAGAAAATGGTAAACTATGGAATGTTAGAATTGATGATCTTCCCCGAAAGTTATCTATTCTATAAATGTAGCCTCATTTATGACAAATAATCCAACGAAACAGAAGTAAAGAAATGCAATGATCCAAATTATACGAAGAAGTAACTAAAAGTTAGTCTTACACTAAAGTGATAATGGACGGTGTGTGTAAGTGATGATGGAAGGTTTTCATGGATTTGGATTGTGAATACTTTTTTGTGTCAATTTTGGGGGACTTAAGCTTGTTACACCTCTCTAAAGCCTGGGTAATATTCCTTATTTTCAGGATGAGAAGGCTTAAACATGAGAATACAGACTGCGTTGCCTTCTGTTTTAAAGTTTTCTTTGGTACTGTGGGAGCCGTTTGTCAAATTCGGCCTTTATCCGATCCTCATCATCATTAGCTTTGAACCGTGTACGGTGCCGCTGTATATAATAATATTAACACAATAAAGATGGAAATAATACAGATCTCTCTAGCGTTTCCAAACAAATGGTCTATTATCATTGTCTATTTAATCTTCTTACAAAGACATCACAGTTACCCGATGTTTTATTTATACTAATTAGAATGATAGACCTAGGCCTAAGTAGCATATGGTAATGAATTCGGCACCGGATCTAAACCAATCGATCATTGCCGATTATCATGTAACAACATTTTGGAATACAGTACATCATTTAAAATGGCCAAACGACAAGTTTTAATTGATATTGATTCAATGTTGATGATTTAAAAACTTAAATACCAATAGACGCTCCAGAAGATAACGAAGTTTTCACTTTCATTTTGAAAATTATCATTTGTCAAAATTTACAAATAAAATGATCTGAATTTCTAAAATAGTTGGCTAGCTATCGATCGGATAAGTTTCTTTTCGAAATTCGTTAACTTGCTTTTACTCCAAGCTCTTTTGCTGTTTATTTGCCGAGATGATGCGTTATAGGAAGAGTCATCTGATTAAGTATTATTTT
Organism: Nesometra sesokonis; assembly: GCA_025631205.1. Classification (NCBI taxonomy): domain Eukaryota; kingdom Metazoa; phylum Echinodermata; class Crinoidea; order Comatulida; family Antedonidae; genus Nesometra; species Nesometra sesokonis. Next base: position 1,510 of record JAOTQE010108223.1, read on the forward strand.
TTTTTCCTATTTTTAAAACAAATTTCAAGAGTGAGGGCGCTTTTCAATTGATCAGGGAGTTGTAACAACTCTATGACTGGACTAGATCTTACGAGAAGTTGTCAACCCTTCTTATTCCCCAACACGGTACTCATCATGAACGAAATTTACGCTCATATTGTTGATTAACGTCGAGTTAACAACTTTTGAAATACTGTACATGTCTAGTACTGTTATAGAAATCTTGTAGCATTTACTCCCCAAGGTGGCTATTGGAAAAAACTCAATTTGTTTTGTTTTTTAATTACGTTTTAAGTATTATATGATTTTCATGTAATAGGTCAAATGGATTATGTCACAAAAATATTATTTCACCTATGTGTGAAAAATAACTTGAAAAATCCCCTACATTTTTGTCGGAAAACGTCGATGTTAACAGCTCCTCAGGCCGATTTAGATGAAGAATTTTTGGAAATCTTAGTTTTTGGCTGTTTCAAGATCGATATTACTCCCTCACTCATAAACTATGTCTTTGTTCATGTTGGCCCAAATGGATTCTTGAACAGAATTGAATTAGCTTGATCTGATATTGGTGTGATTGAGTATGCATTTTGTTAATAGGGAAAGTACGGTAGTAAAATACAAAACATAGGCCTATCTATCAAGAATTTGTTCTTATCGGGTCCAGAAATGAACTACTTACGCAGTAGAGTAATTTACCTTGGTTCGCTGAGTTCGGATAGCAAATGATAAAAATTGTTGACAACGTTTCTATTGTGAAACGACAAGTTTCATTTAAACATTAAAATCATGGACCTATAAATGCTAAAATTCAACATATCATGTACATTCGGTAATCAGAACATCAATTGCTATAACTACTTGTTAAATTATTTTATAGGCCCATAATAGTGTAGTTTTCGAAAACTTGTTTTAAATACAGCCAGGGTAAGGCATAAACTGACAAACTTTGAACATTATAACTCAACATGTAATAAACATCCAGTTATATAGTGATAAACAAATCTTGCTTTATTGATTTATTTTATAGCGCAATGAGAAGGTGCTCCTATACTTATCGGTAATATTGTTTCACTTGGAGTGCTGAAACCCTTGACGATGTTTCAATTTCAAAATATAACACATTCATTTCTTCACACAATACTTAGTATTACACAAAATGATATTTTTATCATTCCCGGATCATAACATAATGCACACAGTGACGTATCCAATTTTCGGAGGCAAAAACAATAAAATTAGGATACAAATTTGAAAATCTGGGCCTCGCACCCCCTTCAGTGGAAGTGTGCACTCCCTTCAGAGAAGAATGCTTAAACTGTGAGGAAAAACACTACAAAATCATAAATTACACTATAAAGAACGTGTCAATGAGGTAAAATAGTGAAAATAGGGGAAGGTTTTTTTCTGCTTCTCAAAATCTAACCCATGTTTGAGCACCCCATCCTTCGCCAAATCCTGGATACGCCCCTGGCACACGATCCCGAACCATTCGTTTGTCCAATCAAAATCTTCTTTTTGACCCTAAACAAACTTCAAAATCATTGAAAAAAGATCTTACTCTTCTGTTACTACTCGTTGAAATTCGTTACCATCTTTCGTCTCAAATTCCACGATTTGTTCAATTTTCAAATCCAATCTAAAATCACACATCTTTAAGGACAGCTCTCTGTTATTTAGTGCATTTTGATCTTAAGTTTCTTAATTTGCACTATATAAATTCCAAATTAGTAATTACCGTATTATTAGGCGTGTCCCATAAACGAGTGGGATGTATTCCAATACTTTGAGAGTGGAGTTGAGTATCTGAAGTAATTATTCGGTTGGCCTATTACTAGATATAGGCCTACATACCGTAGAGATACCTACTTTAGGAAAAAGGCATGATAAAAGATTTCATATTACGTTGCATGAAACCGTTGTGGTAATGTTCATTAAAAAGACTGGAGTTCTAATAGTAATCGGCCTTCCCAACTATAGTGAGGTTTCGAAAATTTACGAAATATGAAAACGAAAACAGATACGTCAAACTTCAACTTTTGAAAGGTGCTAATAAATGTGTTAAAAATATATCAAATGTTCCACTTACGAATCGTTGTTGATGGTCCTAAAATTTTGACCAAGCGTGACAAATATTCAGGTGTTCTATCTAAACGTTACAAGAATTTATGACGTATCCGTTTTCGTATTTCGTAACTTTGCGAAAACTCACTATACCGTAAGCAACCGAATGACTGACGGACTGCCAGTTAACCAATGAGATGACAGAAACACATTACTAAAAAGTTGCCTGCTAAATTTCAATTGATTAATATTAATAATTAAAACATATTAAAGGGACAGACTAGCCGACATACTGACCAACAAACTTCCCTGAGGGAAGACTGACACATTACTAAAACCGACTTCTAAATTTCAAATCATAGGCCTATTTTAACTCAAGATATTTCTAATTAAACGTAATGTTGATCGAATGATCGACCAACCAGTCGGACCGACCCACCGACAGAGTGAAGCAAAATGCTTTTACGCATCTAAAAACAGTGGTAGAGTCCTTCATTAAAGTACAGTAAATTGTTATATTGTATTAACAATACATTTCTGCTTGTGATTACAACCTATTTCGGGTGTCTTTTGTTAAGAAATTTGAAGCGTGTTAATGTGGATCGCATGAGGTGACGAAATTGTGCAAAGGTGTTTTCTTCTATTGATGCCGAACTGGATTTCGTAATATGAATTTTAATCTGACACACCACGCCCTACTGCTTTGAAAGTTGTAAAAACAGCATCTCGTAACTAAGTAACTATTTAAGAAAGTATAATGCATACTCCAAGCAATGAGATACACGCCATCGTGACAAGATTCACTATTTCGACATAAATTATGTCATCATCAGGAATGTCATCATCATTGCTTGGAGTATGCATTATACTTTCTTACTTGAAGTTGATTAGTGGACCTTTCGGATTTCGAAGTAACTATTTGGTACTTGATCAAAAGCATCTAATTACCATGGTCGTATAATGGTTAATGCTAATTACGTGCGAGTTCATAGCGCCCTCTCTCGTTTGAAAACTTTTTATTTAAATGACGAATTCTAAGGATTGAAATGTATACTTGCCCACTTTTTGGGAGCCCGGCACGTACCGCCGTCGGATACCAAGTCTAATGGTTATCTGCCCATTTTGTGTAATTACTACCGCCATATTGTATTTATCAATTCTTATATGGCTTTTTATTGCAAAATGCCAAACCAGTACGGTACTGTATTTCGTAAAACATTGATGCCATTTTTGCCTCATTTTGGAGTATTCTGAGTATGAAGTTTAATATTACTTCTATTTACCTTCACAGAGATCCAGGATTCAGCGAAAGTGTGAGTGGCGCATGGTTTTGTTTGACGTTATTTCCCTATTTTCGTGTTTTTGGTGTTAATGTTACGCCTCGCCCGTATGTACTTTAGGCATATATTATTTATGTTTTGGTTCGATTTTAGAACCAGCGTTCCTAAAATAATGTGGGTGGGAGCGCGCCGGCTGTGCCCACCCCCAAATTCAACCCCTGCTTCTAATGCATGGGAAAATGCGATGTATGTGAGTCACGTATTATACGTTAGAGTTGGTAAAATAGTTATGGCAAACTGCATTCTGTAACTTAGAAACGTCCCGTGGATTATTATACACTAACTGTTCAATAGATTTTAATTAGGAGTCAAAACAACACCTTGCCCCTGAGTCTTGTGACAGCATTTTTTTTTTATCACAAATGTGTATAAAATGCATTTCGTAACTTAGGAATTAAGTAGATGCCATTATCATTCAATGTGGTTTAATTGTAGAGTACTCGCACTCTAATAATAAGTCGCAAAATAATACTTTATATCTTGCAAATTTATGGGAAACATATTCACTATACTAGTTTTGAGCGATTAAAGACTGTGAATATTCAATAGAGGTGTACGTACGAATCAAAATCACACCCTACTTAGTGACTAAGACCTAACTTCAATGTATTCAAAGTTGAATTACTGTAGAACCTCGATTTTACATTCCTCAATTTTATGAACCCTCAATTTCAATTTTATGAACCCTCAATTACATACCCCTAAAATTCACTAAAAATTGTCAAATATTGAGCATTAAACATAAAATTTAACTTGACCTAATGTAAATATGTGTTAAAATTAACAAATATAGATTTAATATATTAAAAATCTTCTTTATATTATAATTTAGTGTGTAAATGGGGTAATAACTAATGAATAAACCTTAATTAAAGGCCATAACTCAATTTTACAAACCTTCGTTTTTACATACCCCTTCTGGTCCTGTACAGTATGTAAAATCGAGGTTCTACTAAATTGCATTCCTTATGAAGACTTTTGAATACTCTGTATCGTTAAGTGAAGTCACAGTCTAGGACTGTCACAATGTACCTATTATATTGATAAATTGACTTTACAAATGTGCCAAACTGAATTCCGTATTGTATGTATCGTTAATCTAATGGTTCTTGACCATGCCACTATAGCATCAAATTGTTCCAAGTTGTGCCAAACTAGAAACAATGTTCAATGGATCTTAGTTGAGCCCAATCTACACCATATTGTGGCAACTTGCAAGTTTTGCAATTTGTTTTGCATCCCGTATGGTAACATAGAAACGTTTTATAGATATTACAAATCATTATTTGAATATGTAGGTGTATTTTTATTTACCTATCCTAAAATATAGTCACAGCGTATATGCAAAGTTGTGGAAACAGTGACTTCAAAATAGTTTACGAGAGGGATATGTGCGTGATTTAAGATATTTTATGTAGTCCTCTATTTTTGTCTATCATTTTTTTAAATTTTATTTATTTATTTTATTTATTGCGGTATAAGACATAAAAAGTTACAAAACAATAGCTGAAAGCTAACAATGTTTGTATTACAAAAATATTGTATTATAAAAAAATTCAATTATAAAAAGATATGAATACTCTCAAACACATATTACAAAGACAACAGACAAGAAAAATAACCGGTAGACAAAAAAACAGTTGAAATGTCCGTTACATTGTTAAGTGACAGCTACAATAAAGGCCTAGGTGTTTTTTAACCTGTCGACAATTGAAGGAATTGCAGACTTTCGGAATCGGTTCGTATTACGTATTTGTACATATATCTAATATACAGTATATTGTGAATGAAAATTATATTATAATAAGAGGGGAGATACCCAGAAAGCAGAGCTTGTGGAGGGGTACCCAAAATAAAAACTAAGACAAGACAGACATGGAGGGAAGGCTACTAGACAAGCGAGACAAGAAAATAATGAACAAAACGGGTTACAATGGACAACAAAAAACAGGACAAGAAAAAAGAAACAATATTTGCGTAGGCCTATATTATTTTGTAGCCTGGAAATTTGTTCTGTGGGCGTTATTTTGTTCAATCAGAATTCTAATCCAATAGGACCCACGCCCTGGCAGCAAAAATGCCAGTCTGCAGGGTTGATAAATTTGGCATTTTTTAAATTGTTGTTTTGTAGTTCTGGTACTTTTCATAAGATAACTCGGAACCATTTTATGCATAATTAAATCGGTTCTAGTTAAAACTAATGCAAAATCCAGAGGTACCAAGTCTCCTGAAAATGGCAGGAGTTTCCTGATTTTTTTAGTCATCTCTCTCGCTCCTGAAAAAAAATACATTTTTCTCCAGAAAATGTTAAGTGTCTTCCAAACATTTTCAGAGTGTGTTTTAGCCTAGCCTAGAAGCAAAATCGGTTTTCCTTCAAAAAATACCAGCTCTGCTCAGTGTTATTTACAATTTATATACAATACTATAGATATTTTTACATATTGTTATGTACTTTTTCTGTGTTATTTTTTTTTATTGACACGTAGCACATTTGCATTTACGCAAATTTGATCGACAAAGCAGCCGACATAAAATATTCTTCTCAAACTTGGGACATCTGAAAATCATTATTATAGTTTTCAAATTTCTTCTTTTGAAAAGTCATTTTAAAGACTCCATCTGTGACTTATATTCTACCTCGTATTTGTGTTGCTTTGAATTACATAATTGAAAATAAATCTCTTCAAACTTATAAAATAAACTACTAATTTTTATTAGTCTATGTTATTAGCAAATATTCACAATATTTTCACAACTTATTTTGGATTAAAAAAAATCTACCACTTTATTTTCGCATTTACAACAAACAACCATTGGAATTGTACTTATTTGTAAATTTAGAGATTGACATTTTCTGGATCTGTTAAGCTGTAGAATTTAAATAGCAGCAAAATCGCCTATGAAATTCTGTCAGAAAGTATAATGCATACTCCAAGCAATGAGATACACGTCATCGTGACAAGATTCAATATTTTGACATAAATTATGTCATCATCAGGAATTGCACTAAATGAATCATCATTCTGTCATTGCACTAAAAGAACATCCTTGTTTGCAACGAAACTTTACATAACTACAATGGCGCCCTCTATAATTGGACTAGGCGACTTTTACTCCCTCTTTATAATGCTACCTGTTGCTAAACTGTAAGTTAGAGCATCTACAACATAAAATAATGATGAATGATGTGTGATGTGGGTCTCTGCAATAATTAACTTCCCTTTTCAATAAATATTTTACGCATGCAGAATGTGAATTTATTATTAATGTACTGTAGTTAATTTTGGCGGTTCCCATATTAGACATAATTCATCAACATTTGCGGATCCAGACATTTTTAAGGGTCGGACACTGCCGGCCTGGGGTGGGTGTGTCCACGGACTTCAATTCGACAAGCCAAACGACCCATTTGCCTACGTTTTTCCCTTCTTTTGCTCAGGGAATCTTCGCTGCCTCATCGAGTGTATTTACTGTTTTTTCTTAAAGTTGAAGGGGTTCAGGCCTCCTGACACTTCCTCCGCCCCACCCAGAATCCGCCACTGTGTTTGGTCATTGGTTAGTCTGTCTTAATTTGTCGTTCGTCTATTTTCGTTACGTTCAATAGTACGTTTTTTCTAGTTATCAATCAATCAGTAAATCAATCAATCAATCAATCTTTATTTCCATAACAACAACAACAACTAATAACAAGTAGGCATTGTATAAAACACCATGGAGGACAAAAAGGCCTATATACAGTATAGACCAGATGCGGTTACCACCCAAGGTAGAAAAAATAAATAAATAAAAATGAATGGGATTATCTCCGTTCAAGGAGGTTTTATAGTGAATCCACTATAAAACCTCCTTGCTCCGTCTTATTGATTCTTATGTAATAAATAATTACAATATATTTATAATATATTAATAATATCGAGAGCTACAATCAGGTCCCAAGTTTGAGAGGTGAAAAATCATGTTTTTTGTTAGCTACTTTGTCGATCAAATTTTCGAAAATGCAAATGTGCGATACGTCACAATAAAAGACAGAACACAGAAAAAAGTATATAACAATATGTAAAAATAGCTACAGTATTATTGTATATAAATTGTATTTAACACTGAGCAGAGCTGGTATTTTTTTAAGGGGCAACCAATTTTGCTCCTAGGCTAGGCCAAGACCCACTCTAAATATTTTTGGGAGACACAATTTTTAGGAGAAAAATGTATTTTTTCAGGAGGGCGGGCGATGACTCAAAAAATCAAGAGACTCCCGCCGCCATTTTCATTTTTCAGGAGACTTGGGACCTCTGAATCTACATGTAATTGGTTTGAAAGTTAGAGGGTTATGTATTTCATTTCTGGGGATTATCTCATTCATTGATAGCAATTGTTGCAAGATTTTATTTTATTTAGGCCTAAATGTTTTAGACAGTTTGGTCAGTCTTGTTAGTCCTTCGGTCAATCTATTTTGCGATCAATTTCCATTAACCAGATGGCCAGAAGGGCCGGCTAAGCCCCAACCCCCCAACCCCACTTCTTTTGGAACTAAAATATATGACCATTATTTAAAAAGTCTATAAACTGAAAAATAACTATCATAAGACAAAAAATGATCCCCTAACACGGCCATGAAGCCATTTCCAGACATCTAAAGATAAAAATTCCCCGGGTGAGCATGCCCGGACCCCCCCCCCCTAAACTTCAACCCCCTACCGTCCCCCTCCCCACTTTCCAAAAAGTCTGCATCCGCTCCTGTTAACATATTTTTTCCAAGTTCTTCTACAGTAGTGCATTCCAAGTGGTTTGAAATGTATCAATCAGTTTCTTGGTACAGTACAGGTTTGTCTGTTGATCATCCCATTACAGGTATTTAATTCCAGATCGGTTGCTCAGAGGATAATAACTACACGTCTGATCTGGAAGTTCTGATGCTGCTACTTCTTTGTACTGTATCCATTCACTTGCCGCCGGGAACCATAGCTTCTGTAACTTGAATAGCGCCCCTTATATCTGCATAAAGTTTTGACTCAAACCCCGCTCACATCATCATCACTATCATCATCACCATAAACAGACATTAAAAAATACACATTAAACTGTAAAATTAAGTTTTTCATATTTTATTTCTTTCACGTTAACGCTGTGAGGACGGTTTGTAAAAATAGAAGTTGACCAGCAACTTTATACCAATTTTAAATACATTGTTATTAAAACATTTATATCTTTATACATTTTATATACAGTGCTATGTTATGGTTAAAATTTTGTTCTTAGGCTGGAACATTAAGTACTGTTGCAATGAAAACTAAAGTACCTGGGGTCACTCTTAAACGTATTTTTTTTTTGGAAAATTTGCTAATTTGTTTTAGTCAATCGAAATTATATTCCACCAACTGGCATTAAAATGACGTCCACGCCATATTTAATCAATGTCGAAATGTTTTAGCCCTTGGCTAATTGGCGAATGTTTAGAGTGAGCCCTGAGTACTGTGTTTTGGCACAGTTTGTTAATTAAAATCAACAATATTGGAAGACATTTGAAGGCATAAATTAATTTATAAAGTTCATTTCTTATTGCAATTATCTACCACGGTCGCCATACTGGTTCGTTGCTGACAACTTGTTTGGCAAAACTTTGGTGCATTGTATTAACTTTAGTAAGTCCATTTGTTGGTGACATAGTACTGGAACGAACTGGAGAAGATGGTGGAGTAATGAAGACTGTTCCAACTGGATAACAAGACACTTTTGGTGGAAGAACTGTGCGTTCTGTTTGTCCTCTGTATGCTGGTGAAATTGAGTGAACCGGGCTTGGAATGTATGCTGTTGGAATCACTTGTGGAGGTGGAGATGGTGGAAGAGTTGGGCTGCATTGCTGTGCGTTAGATGTAAATTTGTTGCTTAAATGTCCCATGATACGCATTTTTACATCAAGATCAATTTCATCACATGCTCCAAGGCACTTCGAGATCTCCCCAACACATTCGCTAAAACCAGCTCTGAATTGAGATCCGTCATTCGGCATTTGTTGACAACCATTGAGTTTTTGTTGTTGTAGGTACTTCACAGTCATCTCTAGTATATCTGCCTTTTCCATCTTTGGTTGTCCATTACCCTGTTAGAAAGCAATTAAAAAGAAATTTAGTCAAAAGAACTGATAGTATTAGAAAACGTTATAAGCGTATCAATCACGCTTGATCACATTCAAGTATTAAATACAAAAGAGTAGATAATGAATGGGTCTCCCACACAGATCTCAATAGCTATTGTTACAGCGACACAGGCCATTTGGTTTTATTAACAAAGCGAGCAAATACCCTATTATTCAAAACAGCCATGAGTAAGTTATGATCTCGGAGTTCCCACGGTTTCAACAAGCGGATGGATTAGTACGTGTCACTAACAACAAGGATATGCAATGCATTGAAAATTCTTAATGTTGTTTGGTTTTTTAAGTACATAATAATAATGATCTTCAACCTACAGTACCTCTTTCTTAATAGCGGGAAACACAAGACTCTTGAGTTGTAACAGACTATCATTAATTCGAGCACGTCGTTTTCTTTCCATTATATGTTTTGACGTCTGAATAAGAAAAAAGTAATAATTTAGTTAATATGGTTCAAATATTTTACATTTTATTTTTCAAAACAATTTTTAATATTTAAAATTTTGTGTTTTGTTTACAAGTCAAAAACTTGAAACATCTAAACATAAATAATTGTAACAATAGTAATAAAAATAATATTTTTAATAAAAAAATATGTATTTTAACTAATATAATACAATAATTACTGATGTCGTTTGCAATACAATTAAATTAAATTTTAATTGACATTTAACAATATTAATTGACATACTGTAGACAAATAATTAATTTAATTATATTTAAATTATTTGATTGCAAATAATAATTAAAGATGAAACACTGAAATGAAAAAAATATATATATATTAAAGAATAAATGTGATGCTTACCCTCCTGATCTCGCTCATCTTTCCTTGATTGCTAGGAGAATTTGTTGCAACAACTGGAGCCATTATAAAAGTTTCCAAGTATAAATACAATAGTAAAAAGATTTTCTCAAAGTATACGATCGTTTGAAGTCAAATGGTATAAGTAAATTTCTTCAAAGTTTCGAGGCCTTTTATAGAGGCACGGCAGACGATCGCTCGCGTGAGTTCTAACTCTCGGCTTAGTGCGCAATCGACTGCGAAATTCTTCTACATTCGTCCAATAGGATCGGGTCTCTTTTGTAAGTATTAATCAAGGCGCGCGACACGAGCAATGTTATTGGCTTAGCTCAAACAGACGACGCGTTCTGATTGGCTAAATGTGTACGTGGTGTCAATCAGATTCGGTAATAAAGGATTTCCTATAACCCTATACAGCATAATACGGACGCCGTGATAATGCTTTCGATTGTATATGCTGAACCGGTGGTTTGCACACGGGCACGTGTCTTCTATTGTTCTGAGCCTGGGAAAGCGTCCAAAAGAGCTGAGACTCCATGGGAAAACTCCGCCTACTTGGGGCTACGGCACGAGAATAAGCCGCTATCAAAACGGATTGTAAACAACCTGCATTCCACAGTAACAATAGGCGGATAATGCTGGTTATTGGCCAAGTACTCGATGAAAAAATAATAAAACTTGTTAAGTATTGATAGATATTAAATTGAAAATGACTAATGTTTTATTTGTTCGTACAATCAATACCAACAATTGTTTACCCTAATATGTAATTAATATAATATTAATAAAAATATATTTTAATTTATTTTATACCCCAATTTGTTGATTAAAATTACAGGTTGGAAACAACGGGTTTTTATTTTATTTTTCATTGTATAATTATTTATAATAGTTGTATTTCTTATTTAACTATCTTTAATTTGATTTTGGATCAAATGCATGCCTAGGTCTAGCAAGTGGTAGGAGTAGATGGAGATTAAAAATGCAACAGTATGATCATGAAGGTAATCCATCCATCGTTAGATATGTGAAATGATCAAGTATTTTAGAACTCCTATCTGAGGTATCCTCCCTCCAAATGAAGGCCACTTTTTGGACCACTGTTTTAACGAAGACTTACTAGCCTTGCGTTCATGGGGCTACAAAATGGTCTTTAATTTGTGAGTGATTGTCAGTGACACTACCAAGAGGCATCAATGCGCGTGTACAAAAAAAGGCGCGTAAACAAACGCAAACTCGCACATGATTAACAAATACTCGCTTAACTGTTTGTTTACTTCGTGATATATAGAAGGTTCTTTAATTGGAGGGAGACCTAAAGATGAATTATTTGTACTGTTAGCCTGTAACACATTAATAGTTCTTAGAAAGTTACATGTTTAGTTACCTGTATAGTTTTTAAATTTTATTCCCGAGTAGAAAAAGCTAATATTGAACTCTTTCAAGTTTATTTATCTGTTTCATTTAGGATCCACCCAAAAAAATGAATTCTAGGCATGTTTATTTGCATTGTTTTATGTTTTGATGTAGGACTAATATAATGACATAAACATGGCAGATCAGGCCTATTATATGTATGAATTTGAATACAAAAAAGTTACATCTAGAGTATGTTAATGATTCCTGGATTTTAGAAGGAATGGACCTTTTTAACTAGTACCTCAACACAGAGGTCGCAAGTAATAATAAGTCTCCTTAAAATAACAGGAGTCTCCTGATTTTTTGAGTCATCTCCCGTTCTCCTGAAAAATTTCTATTTTTTCCTGAAAATTTTAAGTGTCTCCCAAAAATATTCAGAGTGAGTCTTGGCCTAGCAATATCGATTGTCCCTTCAAAAAATATCAGCTCTGCTCAGTGTTAAATACAATTTATATACAATAATATAGATAATTTTGCATATTGTTATGTACTTTTTCTGTGTTATTTTGTTGTGACGCGTAGCACATTTGCATTTACGCAAATTTGATCGACAAGCAGCCAACATAATAGTGAGGTTTCGCAAACTTACGAAATACGAAAACGAAAACGGATACGTCACACTCCAATTTTGGAAAGTTATGTGTTCAAAAATATATCAAATTTTCTACCTATGAATTGTTGATGTTCGTCGTAAAATCCTGACCAACTGTGACAGATATTTAAGGTGTTCTATTCAAATGTTACACGAATGTATGACGTATCCGTCGTTTTCGTATTCGTATTTGCGAAACCTCACTAATATCTCCTGATTTTTCACTTCTCAAACTTGGGACCTCTGCTGAACATAGTAAAGGCATCAGTGTTTCTTAAAATAAGTGTATCGGAACAAAAAACACCATCCCCATGATTGTAGTGGCCTGAATTGTAACAGGCTATGCCTACATTGAAACTTCGATTTTACAGCCTCCTCAATTTTATGAGCCATCAATTTTACGAGTTATCCAATTTTACATACTCCTTAAATCAACAAAAAAGGATAAAGTACGGTATTGAGAATAGAACATAAATTTTAACTAGGCAATGGTGTTAAATATGTGTATAAATTAAAAAATATCTATTGATTTAATATATTTAAAATTCTCCAGGCCTAAAGAATGGGTATAGCCTAGTAAATAAATGAGGAAATAGTAATGAACAAAGACCATAACTCAATTTTACCCTTCTGGTCCCATACAGTACGGTATGTAAAATCGAGGTTCCACTGTATTTAGATGTTCACATAAGCGAATTAATATTTCGTAATAATTAGGCCTACGCCGATTAGACCCATGTTGCTTAGTTACCATTCTCAATTTTAATGGGATGATTACAGAAAAGGAATTTTAAATATGAACGATATTTCGACGCACTGTACGCGGACTAATTGCCAGCTCAGGCGATACTTCACCTGTTCTCGTTCATTTTCTCGTTCTTTTATTAATCTCTTATAAAAGCAAATTTAAATTCTTTAACGAACAATGTAAACTTATTAATAAAACTCATTCTTTTCTTGTGAAGTTTCAACAAGTAAATCTCCTTAATTTTTACCATTTTTACTTAGCCATTTTGTATCTGGGTAGCTATTGGACAACAGTTTATATTTCCAAATAAGGAAATATAGAAATAAATAATTACCATAGATCTATTATTACGGCTAGATGGTGATCTTAACACTGTAAAAATGGCAGTCCATGTAGGCGCCTACTATTTTGATTTCACAGTCTCCGTCACAAACATGTAAGTTAAATAATCATAACTGTTTTACAATTATTTTATTTTTAACATTAGTTTGTTATACAAATTATTTATATATGTCACACATATTTTATGTTGTCAATTTCTTTAGATTTTAATTAAATTTACTTTCATTTATTGATAAATTAAAAACTTCTATAAAAGATTGCGCGTGCGCAATTTCGACATAGCAACAGCCTTAGAACATAACACGATTTGATTGGTTGGAATCCGAAATAGTAGGCGCTTCCATGGGATTGAACTTTGAGCTATCTATTCTGTGTAAGTTCACCATCTAGCCGTAATAATAAATCTATGATAATTACAGTATTGGTGAGATGGAAATGAGCCTAGCTACTGTGCGTTTACTGTATAAATTAATTTAATGTATAATATGATTATTGAAGATTAATTAAATGCCTATAAAAATTACTTAGGCCTATTTGGTGTATTATTGTTAACTGTATTAAAAAAATAATATAGACAAGCAAGTTATCTGCTACCGTGCGGTATAGATTTATGGTCGAAGAGAAAAAATACGTAAACCGACAGTATGCATATAGTCTACCCTCTCCATTTTTATTTTTCTTGTTTTCAATTAAAAGTTAATTAATTGGATGAAAATCTTAACTCGACAAATCAAAATTCATCCTTTATTTCATAAAGCCCAAAACAGTTAAAAACGGTGGTCAAAAAAATTCTCCAGGATTTCTGGTTTCCCAACTTGGGAGCTCTGTATTTTCAGAAAAACATCTTAGTTTCAGGAACATGAGATGTATTTATACATTATGACTAATACGAGAACAAAAAGGTCTAGACTATTCAAACAACAAACCATCCCAGTAGGACTTTCCACACGCGAACAGTTTTCTTTATAATTATTGACTTACTGGTGATTCACAGTTGATATTGGGTTGGAAAACTGATTTGCTTGTAGTTTTACACTTGGGTTAACGTTTACGATTCGCATGAGCTTCTAAGTTTCTGTTAAATCGACTGTTCTAATGGGTTATTTGTGAGACACACGCCAGTCAGTCCGCAACACGTTTTCATATTGGAAAATTGAACGACACTCCAATGTAACATCGATATCTAGTTCGTAGATGTTTGTTTTGAAATTATTATTCAAATAAGGAACATAAACTTGTAAATTCTAATCTTAGTTTTTATGGACTTTTCATGAATAATTAATGAACTTTAATAATATATTTAAAAATTAAAAAAAATATATCATTGTGTGATGTAGTCTATGTACCACCTTTTGCACAAAACTAGAGGTCCTAAAAACCAAAAAATAATTATAAAGACCTTAAAGTATAAAAACAAAACACATTAAGGGCGGTTTATGTTTCTAAAAGTTTTGTGTGTTTTTTTTATATTGTAGGCCCTATATAGTATCATGTTTGTATAATATTTGGACTGTAATCTGAATAAATATGAAATCCTAAATAGTCATTATCCCCAATAATAAAAATAAAAAGAGAAAATGAAAAATTGAACAAAGGGCTTGTTTAGGTAAAAAAACGAAACAAGTTTTACCTGGTTTGTTTTTTAACTTTTCATGAAGATGTTTGTTATTCTGAATAGCATACATATAAAAGTTCAAGAAATTAAGGCCATGTTTAAGAACACTATAAGAACGGGTTAGGTTTATTGTTCAGTTGAAATTAGCTGGGGTTTAAACTAGACCTATATAAATTACATTAAAATATTTCATAATATTTTAAATGTTTTAACTTGTTACTCTCTTTACGGACTTAGCAGGTAATGTCTTTAATTAACGTGTTTGGTTCCCATGGGAAAATACTTATCTATAATTTTTTTATATTGTAGGCCCTATATAGTATCATGCTTGTATACTATTTGGACTGTAATCTGAATAAATATAAAATCCTAAATAGTCATTATCCCCAATATTAAAAATAAAAGGAGAAAATGAAAAATTGAACAAACGGTTTGTTTAGGTATAAAAACGAAAAAAAGTTATACCTGGTTTGTTTTTTAACTTTTCATGAAATTGTTTGTTATTCTGAATAGCATAAATAAAAGTTCAAGAAATTAAGGCCATGTTTAAGAACACTATAAGAACGGGTTAAGTTTATTGTTCAGTTGAAATTAGATGGGGTTTAAACTAGACCTATATAAATTAAATTAAAATATTTAATAATATTTTAAATGTTTTAACTTTTTACCCTCTTTACGGACTTAGCAGGTAATGTCTTTAATTAACGTGTTTGGTTCCCATGGGAAAATACTTATCTATAATTTTAATTTGTAAAAATTGTTTATTTAATGCATCCATTTGCTGGTGCACTACCACCAAAATGACGAAGCTGTATCCGCTCCGTCGTGGGAAAGGAAGTTTCCTTACGATTTTGTTTTAGAACGGGGGATTGAAGAAGCGCTTGGTAAAATTAGTTTTTGCTGATGAGCATGCGCATATTCAATGCATGACCCAAGTCTCCATGTAAGGCCCACTGTATCAAGTTCGGACAAATATAGTATACAAGAGGTATTAAAATATCACCTCTATTGATAAATTAAACTATTAGATTGATTGGTGGGTATAACGCAATTGCAAAAATCTTCATTACATTTAGGCATAAACGAAAATAGACCTATATACATAATAGGCCTATATTTAGATGAGTTAAATACTTAATACTAATAGATTCATTTAAAACATATTCATATCAGAATAGTCTGTCTTGTCCATAACGCATATTTTTTTTTATAGAAAATAGCCATGCGTTAACCACTAAGTGACTTAAAAAAAGTATACAGGTTAGATTTGAAAATATCGGGTATTATTAAACTATATAGACCTCTAGGCCTATGATTTTGGCCTAGTACAGTCATTTTTGTAAAGCTTACAGACTCTACTAATTAATTATTATTTGCCTAATTAGAAACAAGCAGGGCTAAGCATAAAAATGAAATTTATCCTGTATACCTAGTATTGAGCTATATAATACACTAAGGTTGTGTAAAATCATGGCATGTTTTTATATAGTTTATGAGTTTATAATCACCATTTATTGAAATATTTCCATCAGTTAAATAGACCTTGTTAATTACCAAGTAATTTAAAGCAATTAAGGCTAAAATTAATTTTATGATATTAATTTTAAACTATAATATTAATTCAGTGAATTGATTGTCCTATAGCTTGTTATTACACTATCGTCAATTCCTTGAACGATTTAATCTGGGCGCCAAATTTGGTAATTGCGCGCAAAAGACCCTGGGAATGGATCTTAATCATAAGATCCACTAATTAGCATAACTAGACACTAATCTTAGTTTTAGAAGTCTGCTTGATACATCAAAACAAAGTAGCAATTGAGATTTCTTCTTAATTGTTAAGTTCTCAGCTATTACGTATTGCTCAGAAATAGAATCTTCTGTGTATGTCTGGGAATTCGTAAGAGTGTGAAGGTATGCAAAGTGACCCCATATACAAGTCTTATTCATTCGCGCAAAGTACATAATATCTGAAAAGACTAATCCCCCTTGTAACAAACATAAAGGTCTTTAGGCTATTCTTTCATATTTATGCCGACGAAACAGGGGCATTCATCAAGCCACGAACCTCAATTTGAGAACTTGAAAGCTCGGGTGAGCTTAACAAATAACCTCCGTTCGGTGCTATTATTCTACGGGATGTTGGTACTCGTTCCCACGGTTGAGAAGAAAGACCCTGCACACCCAGCTATTGTTCGTGCTTATTACTAATTGTAAACAACGACAATGCACCGGGGCTGTTCTCGAGCTTACAACCTGTACGTTCAAGTCGTATACTCAACGAGTGTGGGAAAGTCCAACGACAAGCCAGCAAGAACCAAAGGCGTTGACATATGATAAGGAGTATAACAATAGGGCTAACTTGGTGCATAAGGTCTTCCGGATTGACTGAAGGACGGCGGACAATACTAATAAAGCCGTAACCACTTGACTTGTTGTACCCTCTCTATGAGAGGATAGAAATCATAAGGAGGTCGACTCGCGAGTACAAATATTCAATAATTCGGGACCTTCTGAATCGCCACAGTTTTTCTTTAGAACAAATATTGACTCTTTTCAGAAAGTTAAAACTGAAACAAAATGACAACAATATCTGCTTTAAGGCATGAAATATAATAATATCAAGATATCTGTGGTCATACTTGAGTTCAAATGTATCAATTTTCTTACAATATTTCCAATTATAAACTGTATTTAGATTCCTAATTCAATAGTTTCTGTCTTATCTTCCATTCTCATAAACTTCGGTATCTCATCATCGTCGTCGTCGTCGTAATCATCAACATCTTCTTCTCTCCCTCCTCATCATCCTCCTCATTTTGATGATGATGATGATTATGATGATGATGATAATGATGATGATGATGATGACGATCATCATCATCAATACCATGAATCACCATATTTATCATTAATTTCTATATCTCACCAAGTTATTTTACAACATTAAACCAGCTAATCGAACAAAATGTAGGAAATCTAATTGAAATCAATGGAATCAATCAATTAGAATATAGAAGGTTCAATTTAACTATGTACTAATACTAGGCCTACAGTTAGCTCCTGATATGATATTTCAAAGAGGAAATAAAGTTTCAAATAAAAATAAAATATTTGTAAAAACGAATGATTTACTTATAATAACTCCTTGCTAAAAAAGGTCTTGGATCTAAAAAAATGGAGTCACCATACTCGTTTTATCAAATATTACAGCATTTTATAAATTCAAAATCCACTCAATTGGTGTCATCAACCCCATATTTAACTGATTCGAATTAAAAAGTTCAACAACTTGCTACTTTTATAGATAAAGTATATCGACAGTACGATGGTCTCCTCGGGGAGGAAATTAATGGTTGAAGTTATTGTGTTATTAAGTACCATTGGGAGTATTGGGAGCACGCCCTAGCCGATTTACTTTCAAATTCTATAACATCCGTATCTCGTACTAATATTTTAACAATAGCTCAATCTATATTACACGACTCTAATAGTTTGAAAATATTACTAGGCAAGGCGTAACGATTGGGCAAATGACCGTAAAAACACTTTAACCCAGAAATGTGCAATGCTAGGATTTTAACCTAAAAACAAGAAATTCAGATTAGAAATTGGAACACAATTGTAAAAGAAGAACTATGGAAAATCTTCTCTTATTTAAAAGTGTGAAATATCATTGTTTTGGAGTGACTTTAAAAGAGAGACATGAGGAAACTATTCTGAAAGAGTGATCGAGAACTTTAAATCCACTCTCGTGGAGTGTGTTTTCTGCAAAGGACTGATTGATCTCTCTCCTTCGTAGTGATTTTTCATTCATTCTGAGTGAATTTTCATTTTTTATGGAGCGGTTACTCCAAGTGGATTTCCATTCTCTAAGAAACTGAAAATTGTGCAAAAGATGAGGAATTTTGAACTTGAGCAAAATATAGCATCAGTTTATTATTTAATAATCAAAAATAATTTTGACTTGGCTGAATAAGAATAAGTATTTTTTTAACTGCGGTGCTCATTAGTATAATTTAATCCGAAAAGAAATACATAATGTACAGAATAAATTTGTGGGCGACAAGTTATGTGATATGATAGAACTCTCCAAGATTACCGACTAATAAAGTTATTGGAAAACAATTAGTTCTACTTAAAAACATTATTTTGAAGTTTCGATCTATGAGTCATTTGTTAATTGACTTCTAGGGGTTGATATATCTAAATGCACTCATTGACGTAACAGAGTGAAACTTCACTATTTAGTGGAAAATTTTGGAGGGACCAATCTTAAAAGAGTGACTTGGCACTTCAAATTAATTCTTATGAAGTGCATTTTGTA
The DNA here is from genome assembly GCA_025631205.1 of Nesometra sesokonis. NCBI lineage: Eukaryota > Metazoa > Echinodermata > Crinoidea > Comatulida > Antedonidae > Nesometra > Nesometra sesokonis. The sequence goes on from JAOTQE010108223.1 coordinate 20,913, forward strand.
GAAAAGTCATTTCAATCCCTGGGTGAATTTTCAATCGAATGGAGTGAATTTCATTCTTTAGATTGATTAGAACTTAAAAAATAGCAGTAAACGGAATGGAAATCTATCGCAAAATGGATCAACTGACAAGCTATCTACCAGAGGAATGATCAAAGCACATTACTGTTTTAACAAACTACTAAAATCAATCCAGTTTGACTGTTGAAACCTTTTTTTAATCTCATATCAAATGTACTGAAAATATATCGCAAGGGGGGGGGGGGGTATACCAACCGACCAACTAGCCAATAGGATGACCGAGAAAGTGCCTGCTACAGACAAATTTGACAAAAACAAAGACCACCCGACCGACAGAGTGGAGTGTATAGATGTTAGGGCACTGTGAAAGGCATTACTCATAAATTAAATTATAATTAAGCGAATTCTCGGGTTCTTGGAACAATCAACACTTAAGACTACAGACAATTAGAAACACCATTACAAACAATTGTGACGTTAGCGCAACGTTAATCCCATCCACCTGTTAATTAGAACTCGTTAATTAGCGGTCGTTACGTTTGGTCTCGTGGGATCCTCTGTCTACGGAGTCCTCAAATCTCGTTTAAGATTCACACATCTCTATATGCTTGGCCTTGTCTGTTGGTCGGTACCCCGCTTTTGGCTTGGGATAATAGTATTTGAACCTAAAAAAATCATTGTTTGCAATGAATCATCTGTGAACCTCTTAGATAGCTAGGAAACGCATCTAGTTAAAAAAATCATCATGTGGAGGACTTCAGACCATCTGTAAACACAAGTTCAGCGCGGAAATTGGCATCGGGCCCCTTCTATCCGGCATCGGGCCCACGCTATCCAGCTCTGCTGAACCACCCCTGTTTTTCTGCCAACAGACCCTCTCTCCAAAGAGTTTCCTGTCACCCATACAATTTTAAACGGTTACCGTGCTCATTTCCGTGAGTCGGTCGTTCTATCGGTCCTTAAACCTAGTGTTTGGTACCACGACGCATCTTAATACATTTTTTTTTCGTTTTTTTTGTACAGCGCTGGTTAGCGCTAGGCTGGATTCGGAGGATTTCTGAAAGGGGTAGAACCAGGCTGGATGCGGTGTATTTCTAAAAGGGGTTAGCGCAAGGCTAGATGTGGGGACCGAGTGCCACGCTAGTCAATAAGAAGACGAAATAAAGTTTCCCATTTTGGTAGGGGGAGCACAATCCCTAACGCAATCCCCTGGATGGTTGAAAGCCGATCTGTCTGTCGGTTGATTTTGCTGTTGATCTCAATTATGTTTAAAATGTTATTTCTGAATGTTCTAATTGTCTGATTGGTTTTATATTTAGCAGGTCTTTTTAACTGATATCTGTTGATCATTAAATTAGACCTATTTATTGGTCAGTTATTCGGTCGCCTAGTTAGGGGAAAGGAAGCTTATTAGAATTTGGTCTTGCTGAGAATGGTGCGAGGCAAGAGTAATTATCGAGGGCTCGCCACAAAATGGATCTCAGAAAACACAATATTGGGTTATTGGTACCGTTTTGTAGGCCATAATCGACACTTTAATGTGTATTTATTGGATGAGTAGATCCTAGGATATGAACATTTGATGTTTTCGTGTATGGAAACACGTTTTTGAAAAAAAATCGCCTTAAAGCAATCTAAAAATAAGCAATTAGACTACCATTCTCAGGAAATCTGTATGAAGGGCACTTTCCTACATGAAAACTTACATAAAAAGTAGGCCTATAATAAATATAATTATCATAGTACTCATAACTAACAAGAAAAAAATATAAAAAAATACGTTGGTGATTATCTCAATTTGATTTCACCTACGGTACGATGCGACTCATGGCATTGTTGACTCAAACCGAGTCACATGAGGGAAGTAAATAGCAAGTACAAGACGCATTAGGTATGGAAAGCAAGGTGGAACAACTAAAGGAAAAACAAATACATATGAATGTAAACGTTTTGTGGATTGGAACGTCAGGGGATGGTGGAATTTGCAAACTCTAACGTGCAATGTAACAGCAATTATCTTAATCATCAAGAAGTTGCTTCTAATTAGCAACTCCCTGATGACATTACGCCTACTTCTATAGATAACTTAGAAATTCAAACTTTGTACTGGTACATTTTTGCAAGAAATATATAAATGAAAGGAGATGTAGATTAGGCCAACCGTCTGTGAATTTTGCTTTTTGAGTATAGCACGGAGTTATACATTTCCCGGTATCATGGTGCATAAAATAAGCGTGATAGTGATCTTTTCCCACGAAATTATACATTCCAAAAGTAGGCGTGAATAGCCATGTCTGACGCAACGAACGGGTCCAAACATTCCTGGGGACCGCGGTTATGCGGGTATATCCCGTTCCATCAAGACCCTGCCCAAATCAAAGAGACAACAAGGCTTGTACTAACTTGCTTGACTGAATTTATTGATCATAACAATTAGATATTTCCAAGGCACTGACATTTTCCCTTAATATGTATTTCTATTTTATTGCTATGAGTAGGATAAATATGCGGGTGATATATTTTGTCTAGGCCTATTTTAAAGGTATAATCTAACCCCGAATTGAATTTAATACTGCAGATCTTGTATTTTCTCTTTAATTTGCACCAGACTTAAGCCTATGCCTAAATTTATAAAGAAACAATCTGCAATGGCTGGCAGCCATTCTGTACCGTAATTTTGTGCTTTAGGCCTTGTAAAATTCATACTAAATATTTTTTAAATGGACGAATTCATATGCTCGAGTTAACACTAAATTTAATGATAGGCCTACTTCAAAATATCAAGGTATATTACGGTAATTTTGTCATTTGGTGCATGATATTTTCTTCCTCATTTAGATTACACATTTTACATAAACCATTGTAATTGGGGTCATTTGACCATTTTGATATTCTGCGTTCAAGAAGAAGGGTATTTGATCGCGATTTAAATTTCATAGATGCACCTTCAAAGTCAGTAGCATCACGTAGATATTTATTTAGAATTGGTTCGTTTTTATACGCACGTAATATTTAATAGTTTTATTTTTACAACCATCAACTCATTGGGATAAAGCAAGATCTTTTAAAGTAGCTTTGGTATCACAAGCCCACGACGTATCAATAACATCAATATCATTACGAATATCAGAGAATATATTTGGAGTATTAAACTTATCATTTATATTTTGAATACATTGTGGGATTTTGAATGAAATATCACATAGGTTGTCTGTCATTTTAACGATTGTTTTCAGTAAAATCTTGGGCCGATCATCTTCCATCTTTAAAATTCTTTCTATATAATTAAGTTCTATGAACATTTTGTGTATGAGAATTTTTTTGGCCACCCAAGTACTAATTTATTCCAAGTTCCAATTTATTAAAACACTAGATAGAATGAAAGTACTCTAGATTTAAGACGGCCATTTGACTTAGAGGTCTATTCATTAACGCAATAATTTGGCACAATGCGCGTACCGTAGTAGGTAGATTTTCATACCTGTTAGGCCTGCAATTATGACAAAACACACTTTATAAAACTTAAGAAATATCTAATACGGTTCCTAAAGAAAAATAGGCGTAATTATTGATTTGTGACAATAGTCGGTACATTTAAGGCACCAAATTCACTTGTCTGTCTCTTAATACGGAATCGGATGAATATGAAACTTGTGTTGACTATCAAAGCTGATATTATTAGACATGTCCAGTCCATAAAATGTTTCAAATTTGTTATTTTTGGCCCTCGTTAGTGTTAAAGTATCATTTTTAAATAGTAAACTGCCTGTTATGAACTAGGTTTAGAAAAATTTAACACCATTCCAATATTATAGGAAGTTATTTAACGATAGACAACCGTGTTTTACAAATACCTTGTCCTATTTGGATTAATTATGTCTTCCAACCATAATATAGAAAACAATTTGTGTTTATTTTGGGAAAAAATCGATTTAACATCAAGCGGGTGAATTTCTTTCGTAGCTGTTAAAAATTCTGAGAACATTCAAGAAGTTAGTAAATTTATTGGGAATGTGACATTTTCTTCTTACTATTTTGTCAGGTGTCAACTAGATCTGACAATAAATCATAAATCTGAGTTTATTTAGTAAACTCTGTAATTTTTCTTTATGTATTTATTTTTTGCATGTATATTGTAAGTTTTAATGAAATGTGGGGGCGTCGGAAGAAATAAAAATATCATTTGTACTCTTCCTCTTGGTATATTTTTATTGTTTAATTTTGGTTTGTTTACAATTTTACGCCGCTATTATTGACACTTGATGGCGCCTCCTGCCATAAATTGTTTTGAAGAGAAAAATAGGCATATGAAACGCAATTGTTGTTTAAAGAAATTGTATATAGTATTGGTGTCAAACATAGTTAATAGTGAGGTTTCGCAAACTTACGAAATACGAAAACGAAAACGGATACGTCACACTTCTATTTTTGAAAGTTGCTA
>JAOTQE010108224.1:0-13402 GCA_025631205.1 Nesometra sesokonis
CTTGCTGTTGGATGTAACTTGGTTTAGAAGGCATGGTGTAGATCTCATCCTGTAAGTGGTGAGTTTAGTGGTGGCGCCAGCGGGGGGGGGGGGCCAGGGCCCCCGTCGGGGAAGGCTGGCCCCCTCCCCCGTCGGGGAAGATTGACTACTTTCGTCGGGGAAAAGAAAAATAAAAATAATGTATAAGTGACCCCAAAAAATTAAAAATACACTTAAAACGGGCCAAAAAGGGGAAAATAACGTTTTTTTGGTTTTTTTTTTGCCCATCAAAATCAAAAGGTTAACCATGCCCACCCGGAATTCCCTCCCTGTCGGGGACCATAATCTCTTGTCGGGGACCATGGGCCCCCTCGTCGGGCAAATCTTGGCGCCACCTGGGTGAGTTGTGTGCTTGTTGGAAGTGACTTGGTTTAGAAAGCATGACGTAGATCTCATCCTGTGTGGAGAGGTGTGTGCTTGCTGTTGGATGTGACTTGGTTTAGAAAGCATGTTGTAGATCTCATCATGTGTGGTGAGTTGTGTGTTTGTTGTTGGATGTGACATGGTTTAGAAAGCATGATGTAGATCTCATCCTGTAAGTGGCCAGTTGTGTGCTTGTTGTTGGATGTGACTTGGTTTAGAAAGCATGATGTAAATATCATCTTGTAAGTGGTGAGTTGTGTGCTTGTTGTTGTATGTGACTTGGTTTAGAAAGCATGATGTAGATCTCATCCTGTAAGTGGCGAGTTGTGTGTTTGTTGTTGGATGTGACTTGGTTTAGAGAGCATGATGTAAATATCATCCTGTAAGTGGTGAGTTGTGTTCTTGCTGTTGGATGTTGACCTGGCTTAGAAAGCATGATGTAGATCTCATCCTGTAAGTGGTGAGTTGTGTGCTTGTTATTTGATGTGACTTGGTGTAGAAAGCATGATGTAGACCTCATCCTGTAAGTGGTGAGTTGTGTGCTTGCTGATGGATGAGACTTGGTTTAAAAAGCATGGCGTAGATCTCATCCTGTAAGTGGAGAGACAACTCGCTGTTGGATGTGACACAAAATAAAATATGTTATTGAACAAAGGAAATTATTATATAGTTAATAAAGATGAATTGTCAGTACATGTGTGGCATCAATGCAGTGTGGAAGATTTCAAATTGTCAAGCAATAAAAGGGGGCGGGGGATTTATTTCATGAAATTGTTTCCTTGCCATCTCTTTTGGTCCCAATAACAGAGATTATGGCAAATTGCAATGTTATTTTTATACAATTAGGTTTTCTTTTGGAAACATAGGGCTTCCCACCCCCATTGTTGGGGACAATTTTATATTGGCCCTGCAGCTTGGTGGTTAGCTTAATTGCCTATCAATGCCGAGGCTCTGGGTTTAATCCTGATTAAGACAACTTTAAATAATGCTACTACCTTAGACTCATAATTATACTTAATTTGTAAGTAAGATATACTGTTTTACTGTATATCCAACCTGTAATTGGCAAGTTAATTGCTGTTGGGTGTGATTGGCTACCTACTGCTACTCTTGCTCCAATATACTTATTAAGATATACTGTATTACTGTATATCCATTATTATTAAGATATACTGTATTACTGTATATCCATTATTATTAAGATATACTGTATTACTGTATATCCAACCTGTAATTGGCAAGTTTATTGCTGTTGGATATGATTGGCTACCTGCTGCTACTCCTGCTCCAATACAAAGGTTACTGCACCAACCAGGAAAGGCAGGTATGAGAATGCATTGAATGCAATGAGATATGTACAGTGGCTCCTAATGTTCCAAAGATGCCAGTTGAAAATGTAATGCTTGGTATGGTGTTCCCTTAATGGTACTGCACCATTTTACATCACAGGTCTACTGTACTTAAAGTACAAAATGCTGCTCATACTCATTCAAGTGCCTGATGTCAATCTGATAATCTTGCGAACCAAGCAAAAGATGTTTGCAGACTGCTCATATTCTGTGGCTGGACCGAAATCTGCAACGATTTAGCCAATGACATTAGACATTTGGACAACCACAACCAATTTAAAAGAATGCTGAATGCATTGTTTTTCAGCAATGCTATAATAAATTATGTAAAGTACCACTGATTATGATGTGGATTATAGAAATGTTAAATGTTAATGTAAAAGTTTATGAAACAAAGAGATTGGGAACAATGGTACAAAATAATATCTAGTATTACAGTATTCCTTTACAAAGAGCTACTGTATATGTCTATGAATTTAATATGCATATTTACTTTCAATAGGACAAAGGCAAGAAGAAAAAGAAGGAACCAGAAATAGAATTAGCAAGAAGCACACCTGAGGTACGCATTCTGGCTCAATACCACATCCCTCTTGTTGATTTTGTGGAGGGAGAACATAAATACTCAAATGAATGCATCTTCCAAGTGGAGCAGGAAAAGGAATTGGATAAAGAGGATGAAGAAGATGTTGATGGCACCAAAGTTAGTTTACTTGCTTACATACTTGTTTACTTGATTCCCTCGAAGTCTGTAGTTGCTAGTCTGCTACAGAATGGCTTCCAGGAAAATTGAGGCAAAGCAAAATTATGCTTATAAGCCCCTCATAAAAATTAGATTATACTTGAGCACTGTAAATGTCAGTGGGTGGGTATGCTATTCGTTTATTCAATATTATAATTTATTAATAATTCTGCTAACAAATACCACATACACGGTGCAGACATCATTAATGTAACAAAAATATAAATATAATTTTTTTAATTTTTAACATGATATTATAGGCCTTGCATGGATAACTAAAATATTACTAAACGCAACTTTCATGACAATTTTTTTCCTGTCAAAATATTAGGACAAGAAAAAAAGAAAGGAATCAGCAAAGACAAAGAAAGGAAAAGAAGCAAAAGAAAAACCACCAGAGAAAGAAAAGGGTGAGTTATTAAAATGATTGCCGTCAAATACATCAGATATTTGGTAAATTAATGTTTACATTTGTTACTAATTACAGTAATTACACTGGCCTGTACTAAACATTTGAATTTTTGATAGGTACAAAGAAGACTCCAATAAAAGCAGAAAAGAAAGATGGCAAAAAGCGCCCACCATCAGGAAAATCCCACCAAAGCGAGGAAGGAGAAGAAGAAATTCCCCCTGCCCCAATTGTGGCACATATCAATGTATTACTACATGAATGGAAAACTGCTCAAGATTCTATTTCTTAAAAATGCTATAATGATGTCATAAACTGATGATGTCATATACTGGTGATGTCATAAACTAATGATGTCATAAACTGATGATGTCATATATTGGTGATATATTTTAAAATCAACAGGACTGGTCATCACTATGAATAAATATGTATACACAATTAAAAGTTTTCTTTTTTTTATTTATTATATAATTATATATCTTCAAATACATTTAAAACCTGAATTAATGCAACAGCACATATTACAATGTACTGTATGATGAATGCTGCTCTACTGGAATGGTAGATACATAAGTTGAATGATTAAATACCACTAAATAAATTATTTATATTTGTACAATATATTTTGGAAATATATATTTTAAAACTTATACAAAATGATTTGTCTGGAAAACATTTCATGATGTGGTATACCGAGGCTAGCCTGGTCTAGGGTAAGTCAGAGGAATTCATTGAGTATTGCAAGCCTATTTTAAGGGATACCAAAAAATATTGCACTCATTGTGTCAAACTATTGTACCCATCTTAAACTTGTACAATACTTTTCAGTATCCCCCTCAAAGTTATGCAATATACACAATCAAGTGTGGTTTTTTAATACCTTACTCTATAACACATAACTATAAATAAAAAGCTATTTTCTACAGTGTTTTATTGAGTTTTGTGATTTTAGCTTCAGTGTGTCTCTATAATGGTGATAATTTGTTGCAAGAATAATTTTTGGTATAAATCTAGTGTAACTCAACAAAACTATCCATGTTGGCTCATGTGGCAGTGTTGCTGGATTGATTTAAAACTCTTCTGTCAACAAAAACTGCACATCTTATTCCCGTTTAAAAACAATCTTAAAGTACTTTACTATCAATGTTCTATATAGAGTGCAAACTAACATAAACAACAGTGCAGAAGATGAATAGATTAGGCCTCACAAAAAAAATGATTAGTTTATCACCCCCACGTGCATCACTTTTTGGGAAATCCTGATTTTTGAAAAAATTTTTTTGGTCATGTTCACTTGAAATGCTTTTGATTTTCTTAACATAAATTAATATGAACAATTCTCAAGCTCACAATGATGTACAGAAACTAGGCATACGATACTCACTGAAGGCTGGTGCACTGGTATGGGCATCATATTTACGCTTGTCTAAAATAATGTAGGACGATCTGGCCAGTTAAAAAACCTCCCATCCTCATGCTTTTGTAGGGTGATAAACTAATAATTTTTTTTATGGAGCCTTAACGTTTCTCAAAGATCAGCTAAACACCAATCAACTGTAATAGGTACAGAAGATCAATACAGTAATGTTTCTCAACCATATGCCCCACCAAATATATTAAGTGCAGATAATCAATGCAGGAATGTTTCTTGAATGACAGCTACACACTCTTCAACTGTATAAAGTACAGATGATCAATGAAGTAATGTTTCTCAAAGGTTGAGCACATGCCCCACCAACTGTAGTATTTGTTTGATTTGATTTATTCTGTGTTATAGAACACTAAGGATAACCCACATAATGGACTTATAAGTGGACTTATTTCCGGTGGGGTCCTTCTGGTGGTGATTGGGCACTACATCAGGACAAAATTCCCTTCGAAGAGTGCACTGCATTCTTTAACAGGACCAACGGCTTAATGTCCCATCCGAAACGTAAGTCGTTTTGTAGTAGGTACACACGATGAATATAATAGTGTTTCTCAAAGGTCAGCTACATACCCATCAACTGTATTAGGTACTGATGATCAATGCAGCAATGCTTGTCAAAGGTCAAACATATATCCCACCAAATGTATTAGGTACACACGATGGATATGAATAGTTTTTCTCAAAGATCAGGTGCACGCTTTCTCAATGTTTGGGTCCTTCCCCCAATGAAAGGGTACCTGTCCCACCAACTGTATTAGGTAAACACAATATAATAGTGTTTCTCAATAACCAGGTACACCTTCTCAATGGCCCACCAACAGTATTAAGTGCAGTAAAATGTATGGATAGTTAGTTCAGCTTACATTCAAAATCTGGTTCCAGGTCATATATCACAAGACTTGTAAATATTTATTTGCTGTATTTTACCTTCTCCACCTGAAGAAATACAAAAACAAATAATTAACAAAACTAAAATTAGTCAACAAAATGCAGATCTTTTTCTACCTCCAATTAAAGATTTCTTGTATATTACCATTTCCACCTGAAGAAATACAAAAATATATTACCAGAGCTAATAAGTCAAATAAAAATGCCTCCAATTAAAGATTCATTTATAGATCACATTACTTGTAGCTCCAAAGAAAGTCAAGGCATTAAGGTTACTCTAATTTGACAAGCAGTAGTGGCAAGCTAAAGGAGGCATAAGTTGAGAAATTGAAAATTGAGTTATTAATGAATTATGGAACTACACATTATTATCTTTAACATGCCAAAAAATCTGCTTCATATAACGTTATCCTGCAAAGTTATGAACAATCAATATTTGAACATTTAAATTGCATTTTAATAACATTTTTTGATCATATATCCACAAAATTGTTAAAATAGTATGAAAGTTGAATGTTTAAACTGTTTTTAAAATATAATAAAATTTGAAAAAAATTGACCCTTTTTTATATTTCTTCCTATTGTGGAAAACTAGCTATGCGACTTATGTCTCATTTGGCTTGGCGCTGCCACAGCAAGCTCCAGTCTAAAAGTAATCCTTGATTTTTAAATTACCAATTATTTATCAAAATGAAAACGCACTTACAATTTCAACACTTTGTCCTTTCCCCCGCTAGCAACCCGTTGGCCATCAGGACTCCAGTCAACAGCATACACCTCATCAGCATGGCCTGGTAAGTCAATCGATAACTTCTTAGTTGTCATGTCCCAGACTTTTAAAGTGCTGTCTGCACTACCACTGCACAGGAGTCTACTGTCAGCTGACCAAGCAATCTAAAAAGAGAATTACCGTTAGGTCTATGAATATAAGAACAATTTTGATTACTAGTCACAGATACAAAACATTTCACACATTGTAATATGCTGGTGTCAGAATGTTTGCCAAGTTGGATGGTGCCAATGTCAATTTTTTGAAGTTATCGTACAGTATGGTTAGGAAATTAAATTCTAACTCATGTGCCCAGTGATATTTTGTTTTAGATCTGTAAATTGAAATGTGTAAAAATCAAAATGACCTCTAATGTGTGCTAAGTTCGTTGACAAATGCTTCAGAGGTTTTAATAAACATTTTAAAGATTAGTTCAGTAATATAATTCTCAAACAGGTTCAGAAGCATTCATCTGATACCATGTTTGATTTTTACACAAATATTATTTATTTTATATACAGTACATCATAATAATAATACAGTAACTGGAATGGTGCTGTAGCTTGGTGGTTAACACGCTTGCCCTTAAATCCTGAGTTCCTTGGTTCGAACCTGGCTGTACAATAGGTTCTTTCCCAAAACTTAACAGTATTACTCCCTAAGCTTCATAATGAGACTTGATTTAGAAAGCATGACATAGATCTCATCCTATCAGTGGTGAGAAAACTGTTAGATGCAACACAAAATTTTAAAAAAATGGTAGCTTACCTGATAAACCCTCCCAACATGGCCTCGTAATGATGCTATAAACCTAAAAGAAAGTAAACATGATATGTACGCATAATTGTGCATTTTAGGCAACATATTATAAACAGTTCTTTTTAAAGCAAGCCTATAAATCAACTATAAACAAATTTCTCTAGATGTTCAGTTGTTAATTTGCTATAAATAATTGTGTACAGTACAGTGGACTGATGGTTAACATGCTTGCCTTCCAATCCCAAGATCCTTGGTTCTTTCCTACAACCTAACACACAACGCCACTCCCTAAGCAGGGGGAGGATTCAGGATCCAGCAAAAGGGAGGGGGGGGGGCGCACTTTCCCAGGTCCACGTGGGGGTGGTTCCCGGTTTGATTCTGACAAGCAAAAAAAATGTTACTTCCCCATTTAACATGTTTTGTATCCTGTTTATGTTATGGATGGCCCATATTTATGTCTATATTTTATTTTTAAGGTCAACTTTAGACACAGCGTTCCTATAATAAGGGGAGCAACTATGTTTTGCCGATAATAGGGGGAGCGTCAGCTGTGTCCCCCCCTTAAATCCGCGTCTGCTAAGCCTCATAAAGAGAGTTGGTTTGAAAAGCATGATGTTGTCTCACTCCTGTAAGTGATCAACATCATTGACAGTTATATAGTAATAAAAAAAATGTCATGGCTTACTTTCCAGTTCGTCCATCCCAAAGTTTAACTGATTTATCAAATGAAGCGCTGGCAATCAGCCTGGTGTCAGGTGAAAAAAGAACCTCATTGATTGGCTGCTGATGACCAGTCATGCGTGCTATTGGTTTTTTATCATCTTCTGGTTTCCATAAAAACAAGGTGAAATCATCGGACCCTGAAACTAGCCTCTCTGAGCATCCATCCTGTAACAAATATTTTATGTAATAAATATTGTACTGATCCTAGTATAATCTCACTACCTTGAATAATTATGGAATCATATTCACCAATATCATTGGCAGACATTGAACATGGAATCTCAGTCAGTGTGTGATGTGAACATGCTATAAGCCCACTACATTGAACATGGAATCACAATCAGTGTTGGATGTGGACATATACCCTGGTATAAGCCCACTAAACTTTGAATATGGAATCCCAGTCAGTGTGTCATATGGACATATACCCTAGTATAAGCCCACTACATTGAACATGGAATCCCAGTCAGTTTGTTTGTAGCTACATTGAACATGGAATCCCAGTCAGTATGTGATGTGAACATGGTATAAGCCCACTACATTGAACATGGAATTCCAGTCAGTTTGTGATGTGGACATATATACCCTGGTATAAGCCCACTAAATTGAACATGGAATCCTAGTCAGTGTGTGATGTGGACATATACCCTGGTATAAGCCCACTACATTGAACATGGAATTCCAATCAGTTTGTAATGTGGATATTGGTATATGCATAAACCTTTAACATGGAACCACAGTCTGTATGTGATGTGGACATATACCCTGGTATATGCCCACTACTTTGAACATGGAAGCCAGTCAGTTTTGGAGTGGACTATATCCAGGGTTTGGAAATTTTGAATGTATGTACTGTAGTATCAAATATTGGACAACCTTAGAAGTTAACATGATTGTTGTAAACAACAAAATAGGACAGTGGAACGCTTACCTTCACTGCATTGTATCTATCAAGCGCTTTTTTGGATAACTGTTCACCTGAGAAATAAATTAAGTACAACATTGTAGATTACTTAAACTGAGAGGAAAATGTAAATGTAAAGGTCAACATGGGTCAACATATCGAAAGTTAAGAAGGCAGATAGAGCAGTTTGACTATAGTAAACATTTAGTCCTTAATTTGATTTATTTAATCCTGTAACTCACAAAAATCCAAAGGGTATTTATTTCCAGTGAGGTTCTTTTAGTGGTGATTTGGCAGTACACCGGGAGTGAGATGATCCCCTACTCTCTTCTGAAGAGTGCATTGCATTCTTTAATGTGCACATGAGCCATGTTGCGCATGAGACCAACTGCTTAATGTCTCATCCAAACGTCAAAACTTAAGAGGGCGACTTAACGAAACTGGTAATCAGCAAGTTTCCACAAAGTGGCTATCATTAATTTAGCCGACTAAAGTAAATGACACTCTCTTAGGGAAAATAAGAATGTAAAACAGCATGAACAATATTACATACCTGTTTCTGTTATTGGTTGATGGACAATCTTAGCATCTGCTGGGTCAAAAGCACCAGTTCTCATTACATAGTCTGTGCTTAACGCCATAGTGTTTACCCAATGGCCATGACCTTGAAGTGTCCGACATATCACCCCCTACAAGATAAATACAAAACACTAAAAACAAAATATTTCAGCAAGTGAACATTTATTAATATATTTTGATAAAAATAAATTATACTAACAAATATCAAAACACATTCATTACTTTAATTTTTAAAATTTTGCCCAAAAACTTATAAATTATATTTTTTTAGAAGTGCCTATAATAAAAAAAAATCAATTGTTGAAGTAATTACAGATAAAAAATACTTACATCAGAGGCCCTCCATACTTTGATGGTTCTGTCCTGAGATGCTGAGTAAAGCAGACCAGTTCCACCCCATTTTATACATGATGCACACTGCACATGCCCAGATAAAACCTTTAAAGTCTGACCAATCACGGTGTCCCATATTCGTATTGTGCCATCTTTTGATGAACTAGCTAGAAATCTGCAGTTGCTATTGAGATGAATCGGTTCCCATGACAACCATGTTATCCATTGTTTGTGTCCGGTGAGAGGCTTGCCAAGTTGTTTGCCAGTTTTTGGATCCCAAACAAAAATCTAGAATTAGAACAAAATTGAATTAAAATCCAAGTAATAATACAGTACAGTATACACTTACAGAGGTCAATTTTGAGGGGTGCAAATTTAAACCAATAACATACCCCCTCATGTCGGAAATGGTGCTTTCTAACGACTTTCACATAGTCCTGAATCTGCCCCTGACTTATGCTGTCATATTTCATATTATAGAGCTTATGTAGAGCTGGTTGGCGGAGTTAGTTCATGTGACATACCTGACTATTCTTGCATCCAGAAGCTAACTTAAGTCCATCTGGAGACCATGCTATACACAATACCCAATGCTTATGACCTAAATAAGAAAAGGCAAAATAAATTGCACATTTATTGGGCCTATAAAACCAGAAATGGCAACATATTAACAAACAGTAAACACCATGAGTGAATTGCTGAGTGGTTAAGTCAGGGGAACTGTGAGCCATAGCAAAAATAATGGCATGGGTTTGAATCCCACTTCCACGTGGTACTGGTGGTGAGACAAGTCTTATTGGATATACTGTAGTCCATAAGTCTTATTGGATGGTTCTGGTGGTCTTATTAGATATTCTGTAGACTATACGTCTTTTTGGATGGTTCTGGTGGTTTTATTGCATATGGAAAATAAAACTGGTTCTTGTGGTGGGACAAGTCTTGACAAGACAAGTTCTGGTGGTATCATTGGATATGGACTATAAAACAAGTCTTATTGGATAGTTCTGGTGTTCTTATTGGATATGGACTATAAAAATGGTTCTGTTGGCGTAACAAGTCTTATTGGATAAGCATTATAAAACTTACTCAGGTGGTGGGAAAAGTCTTATTGGATAAGGACTATAAGCCATAGGTCCAGTATACACAAATGGACCTTGTGCACTATAAAGAAAGAAGAGTACAATATGGGTAGACAGTTCATACTGTACCTTCCCTTGTTGTGAATAAATGAATGTAGCACCGTTGTCAGAAAAAGACCTGAAATGACCCTTAGAGGCAGATCAAGTCACTGAACATGCAACAAGTGCCTTCAGCTCCATGGTAGTGGATATGTACCCTATGAACATTATTATTGTCAAAGTTTACATTTAGACCGACTTAGTGATTACTTCATAAGATAATTATTGCGAACTTACCCTTACAAGTGTGATGGGGTGTTTCTGTGTTTACATCCCAAAACCTGACAGTTGTGTCCCCTGACCCACTTGCAAGATATCTAACAAATGGATAAATTATGAAAATTATTATATATGTAGTCTTGCAACAGAAGATGTATCATATCATCTCAGCATATACAGCTACATCTACAAAAATTTGTTGTCACAAATACCGCAATGTACACACTCTCAGCTGGCACAGCGGCGGTGTTTCGGACTTCTAATCACGAGGTCGGTGGTTCGAGGCTCACTCTGATCAGCTGTTTGTGTTCCTAGGCAAGACACTTTATCTATGTTGTCTCTCTCCACCCAGAAGTATAAATTGGTACCTGGGAGGTAAAAATGCCATATGCACTGATTACAGCTGCATCATTGTGGAATGGATTGTATTCCATAAGCGTTTGTTCCAAGGGCTGGGGAAAATAATTGTTAAGCGCTTAGAGGCCTTGCCAATAAGCGCTATATAAATGTCACATATTATTATTAAATCACTATCTCAAAATCTTAAAAGAATGTAAAATGAAACCAGTTTCAAGGCTTTATCAAAAGCACACAAGGTATAATGCAATACAAGATTAAAATTATGACTAAAATAACAAATATAATTACATGTTTCCTATAGCTAAAACATACTGTAAAATTATAAATATTCACAATTAACCCACTCAGGTGAGTGGGTACCCTAGCTACTGGTTAATGCCAGCTCAATAATTTGGTTTTTATACATTTTACATCATTTACTATTCAATTTAAAAATATTATTCAGTTAATTCAAAATACATCTTGAGAAAATTTCAGAATATGAAACATCAAGATGCCCAAAAATGACACTCTTATGCTTTAAAAATGCATAATTAATCTAACAGATGTTAAGGATTTTTTATATTGCTAACCTTCCATCAGGACTGAATGAGACAGATATAACAGCTTCTGCATGACCCTCTATTGAGCTGGTACATCGTGTGACTGGCCGTACTCTAAACACAGCTTGAGGGAGGTAGGTTATTTGGAGAACCTTCTCAGTCTCTTGATGAACATCATTAATACTGTCTCTGATACTCCCTCTGATTTCAGTCTCATCAACAAAAAATGAATATGGAGTTGTCTCTTCCTAAAATAAAATACAAAACAATATATTATGAAAATAAAGAACTAAACATGCTCTTCCTAGTGAGTAATAAAATTTCTATACAGAAGGCTGGAATTTCTGAAAACAAAAGTTGGATTATTATTATTTTCATCTCATTTGTGACAACATTTTATTCTGTGATTTGTAAAGAAAACATGCAATAACAATATATGCAATTCTAAAATGGCCTATTATCCATCAAACATACAATGTAAAAAATATATAACAAATGTACAAAATACAATATTTAAACCAACTTTCCAACAACAAACTATCAACTAGGCCTAGCTTTAAAACTTTATTGCAATCATTAAAAGTACATGACTGAAGTTCAGTAGAATACTTAATAAATAGAACAGTCTATGGTTAAAACATTAACAATTAAAAACCAGGGAATAAAATAGACAAAACATTCACAGCCTATTAATGTTCATACCCCAGGAAATGTTAATATCATAAGGGGGTACAGAGGGTGGGATCAAGCGGGAAGGTGTAGGATAGGTTTATGTGAAAAACATTAATAGACTAACCTTTTGAAGCACTGCATTACAGACTAGTTGAAGCTTTTCTGCTGTGATATCAAGAGGAAGATCAAATGGTGCTCCAGCAGTCTCTCCATTCTCACTTACAAACTGAGCCAAGATACGCTCTCCCTCCTCAAGGCTTTTATCAAAATAGAATAGAAAAGAAAATACATAAGCAAACTGGTTTGGCACAGTGGTTGCGGTCCAGAATCCCAATCGAGAGGTCGGTGGTTCGACACTCACTCACGCCAGTTGCATGTGCACATGAGCAATGCACTTTACTCACTCACTAGATTTACTAAACTGGTCTGGCCGCTTATTTAAGTTCAGCCCCGAGGAAGATTTTCGGATGTACAATGAGGTAGAATTGAGTAAGCTCTACATATGTAATAATTTGGTTTGGTACAAAAACTTGAGGGTGATAGGAAACAAGAATTAAAAAAAACATTAAATTATTTTGAAAACTCCATGTGAGAATAAGAGCTTATTCGCACGTTGATGTGAAAATAAGATCTTATTCGTACGCTGACGTGCATCCACGTGGTACATTGTTCTGACTGGGTTTTTTTTTGCTAGTTTGTTAGAATAATATTTTTGTGCTCTTCCCCTTCGGGAAGTCAGTTTTTATTACTACTACTAGGACTAGGCCTGACCAAATCCCTGATGTAACTTGAACATTAATTATAGAAATGTAAATATTATTAATAGTAAAAAAAATAATCATTTTCCAGCCTAGAATGATAAATCAATAAAATCTTACAGGGGCGAATATAAAACAGACATAAATATACAGGACTACATACATGATAATTTTTTTTTAGCTGATCCGCTACATAGCGGAATCAGCTATTGTTTCTGTACGAAATCATCTTCTTATTCTTATTTCTTTCTGTCAATTTTTGCTAAGAGCTTTCAGCAAAATTGACACAAGCTAACAACATGAAAACTTCAGGTAACTTAGGTCTTGGTCAGGAATAGATACACTAACAAAATCACTGTGACTAGTGACGCGTGACGTCATCTA
>JAOTQE010108257.1:0-13401 GCA_025631205.1 Nesometra sesokonis
GCACGACGCAGTGAATGCCCGGCTTTAGATTGCTCAGCCCACCTAATTGGTCAATTTTTAGCCGACGGGACTGCCGCGACGGAACAGACTCAACAGGGAAATTACTTTAAAACAAAAACGTCGGCCGACGAGTAGAAGGCTGTCATCGCGTCTGGCAACCACACACACGCACATCCACCCCCGCATCCCCACACACACAGGGAGCGACGGTTTAGTCGCTCGCACGATGCAGCGAGTACCTGGCTTAGAACTGAAATTGTCGCAATTGTCGACATGATGTAAACCGTTATCGTGTAGTCGATGGGTTTTGATTGTAATTTTTTAATGAAACGTCAATAATAAGGTGTCTGTCACTTGACAGATTATTATAAATAATTATGAAATACGATCTTTGGAATGTTTAGACTTAAAAAATAATGTAAGGTGAACAAGGCCAAGGCCCGCAGGATATCATTGCATTGTTAAGATGTGTTTCATACCGAATGGCTTTTCATTTGCCTGCTGACTAATTGTTAACAGTAACAGAGCTAAAAGAACGATTTCAAACAAAATGAATTTAAAAGTAAATTCGATCATAAGGGTGCTCTGTAGGCCCTGCCTGATTAATTACCGCACGTTTTCTTAAACATCAAATAGTGGAAGAAACTTAAAACAGACAATTTTGGGCCCCAAGAAGGGAACAGTTTGAAACGTGCGGCCGCTGGCAACCCCATTGGCGTAAGAATTGATTAATTGAACCAATTAATAGTTTTTGTTAGATTTTTGTGTACATTTATATTTAGCAAGAGAAGTACTGTAGTTCGTTTATATAGGCCTATATATTCCATGATTTTGGGACATTCCAGAAAAAAGGTTCAGTTTAGAAGATTTCACTCCAAATGGCCTGTCTGTCGGTCGCGTAGTTGAGGCAGAAGGACGTATCTTATTATAATTTTATTCTTGTATAATAATGATTTAGACTTATTAACCATCTGATCCCGTAATAATTGTTTCGCATAGGGCTTTGTTAAGATTGACGATAAAGACCTGATTGCTTTCGTAAATCGCTGCTATTTATAAATTAAAAATTGTAACTAGATAGTGTCAGCTATGACGTACAAAGGAGTAAGGTGGAAGAGACCATCATTATAACAAAGTGGGATCGAGGGTGATGATGATGATATTCACTATTATACTGGAACCATTATTGAAGGAGACCATTATTAACACAGAGACAGAAGATAACGACCGTGATGAATAACTGCTATTAATTATTATTACTATTACTGTACTATTTATTACGGTGCCTAAGTCATTAACATTTTCTATTAAGGAATTCTCCTGATATGTATAATACAAGGAACAGTGGAATTTACACAATACGTACCCCAAAGCAAATACGGAAACATTTAATTTAAGCTAATTGTTTTTATAGGCAAAAAATCACGTCTGGACATTATAATTTGTTTTAACCACTATATTAAATTCATGTTAGGAAACGAAATTGATCAAACTTATATGAGAATAGAATACGCACATATGCTGGATATAATAATAATTATTGTGGAAAATATACACCTCTCTTTAAATGCGAACATTTTCGAAAATGAGATTGGACCTTTTGTGAACGCGATAATTTTTTTTAATAATTAATTCAAGAAAAAACAAAACAATTCTGAAAAAAATGTTAAATGCCAGGAACTAACAGAGATATTTTTCTGATAACGACGACCCAAGAAACGAGAATGACCATTTTTTAAATTGAATACTTTTTAATAGGTCCGTAAAGTATACACATTAATAATCGTCCATGATTATGTAGTTATGTAGTTCGATTTTTATAGCGCCTCTATACAGTAGAGTCAAGGCGCTGTGGACTAGATGTTACACGTTCATATGACTTTCTACGCCCCTAAGGGTCACGTCATGTCCTGCTGCCCGACAGGCGCTCATTCTGTTCACAGCAGGGAATGTATGGACCAGTACACCGGGGAACCCCCTACTCATCTCGAAAGGTGTACTGGGTTCTTTATAGTGCACATTAGCCGTAGTGTACACTATTAGTAGTCCTTATCCGAGAAGGCTTGTTCCAACAGAACAATGGTGCGAGCAGGTCTCGAACCCATGCTGTTTTTTTTTGCTATGGCTCCTACATTGACCGCTCGGCCATACGACGACTCTATAATCTCCATGATCATTCTATAATCCCCACGATGTTATACATATTTATCCTATACCGTACATACAATCATTGAAATAAAAAATGTTGATACAGGGAGATGTATTTTTATTAGTTTTTTTTTACATCTCCCTGGTTTGTATACAACAAAGTGCTCTAGATAAAGAGGCTATAAACCAAGACTTACGAGATCTATAAACATCGTGTTATAGGCATGACCTTAAATATAGAAAAGAACACAGAATGATCGACTATGATAATTAATTGACGCGTTGTTAAAAAAAAAACCCGATGTGATCATAATTGTTTAGTACTAGCAAAGTATTAATTGTAGGCTAGAACGTCAGGTTTAAGGTCTAAAAGTAATCATAAAACGTGGCCTGAATAAAAAAAAAATAAATAAAAAGAAAAAGTCGCTCAATATTTCGACTAAAATGGACCCACGCCTGCTATTGGATGGATTGATTGATAGAGAATGCAATTTTGTTAAAAATTCTCAACGTAATATTGAAGAGTCAGTCTCTCGAAAAATGTATGGAATGTGCATTAATATTAACATCTTTGGGTGACTATATAAAAATGAAAAACCATAGGTTGATGATGCAATATAGTTTATATTATCAATGCCATGGGGGTTTCTTATCTCATATTAAACCAAAGGGACATAAAATAATTAGACCAACTTGTACTTTCCGAGGTGGAAGCTAATTTCACATATGGAATTAAAATTAATCAAGTTTTCGTAACGCGACAGCTCTAAATCTAGACATTTTAAATCCGACAGCTCTAAATCTAGACATTTTAAATCAAATATCGCTCATCTGTGAAAGTTTAATAAGTTATTTCACGGTTTCAACTAAATAAAATGACGAGCGGCAATTTTATTCTTTTGCAGCGTTTTATGACTTGACCTTAACATGTACATGCGCAGTTGAAGTAGTAGGTTAGTAGAACGTCAGGGTTTAGGCCTAAATATGATCATAACAAGTGGCCGGAACTAAAATAAAAATAAATGCAAATAAAGAATCGCTCAGTATTTCGACTGAAAACGGACCCACACCAACTGGACTAAATAATCCCATTAAATATGACTCAGGGCCTTATGGGAATATAGAGGGCTCGTTGGGCTAATGTTTTAAAAATATTTTGTCTTCTTTTAAAACTAGTATTTTTTTCGACGGATAGGTCAGTCTCTATCACGTTAGACTTGTAACCAGATAGTCAAATGAATCAAGGGTCCACCTTGGAGTGAACTTCGAGTGTATTTTCACTTTTTTGGGATGATCACTCAGGACATACCACAAGACTGTGTTTCCGCAGGAATTTCGGATTATTCAATAAAATATCATCCAATCAAATCAATTTAAAAATATAAAACTGCGCACACTCAATGTATATCATAATACATTGTGAGTCCACTAACTTCCGGTTATTTTTTTGGTAATTTCCCTTTTTCTCGCATGGCACCCTGGTTGCACCGCGGTGAAATCCTCGCAAAAGCAAGGTCAAGGTTTACCCCGTGTCAAAGGTAAAAAAATATCGCATTTAGGTCAATTATCAGATAATTATCGGAATATTATCGCATAATTATCGAATAATTTTATTACGTCAGTATAGGTTAAGCAAGTTTCTACAGCACTTTTTTTCGGATAATTTTTATCTGGATAATTTACCGGATTATTTTTTCTTGCGGAAACACGGCCAAAGAGTGGATTCCTCTATTTTTCATTTAGAGAGTAAGGCATTCTAATGGGTTTTTTTCTGCCAGTGAAGCAGGTTATGGATAGTTCAGGACCAAAGTGATGTTTTATTCTTGGACTTAGGTTGAAGAATACCGGATGAAGGGCGGATTTAGAGGGGGGGGGGGCATGCAGCGCGCGTCCCTCTATCGTCAAAGTATGCGCGCCCATCTAAAATTTACGCCTAAGATAAAATACAGACGTAACAGGTTTCAGCAGTTATAACATACAACAAACACGCACAATAATGCAGAAACAGGTATTTTTGCTTATCAAATATTAAACCGCGACCCCGCCGGAGATACTACGCCCCTCTTTTACAGAATCCTGGATCCATCACTGCCAGCCTATCATCAGTTCAATATACTTAATCAAACGGGTAGATTTAGAGCTCCTAGTCGGGGCTAAACAGCTTACCGTTGTCACTAATTTTGATGTTGATTACTTTTCAGTCGGTATTCTATTGGTTAAGACTCTCAACTCACACATCGTTACCTTTTACAATAATTATCAAACTAATTATGTAGAGTACAGTAGCTTTGTGCATAAGCGTACACAAAATTAACACCTCGAAATTCTACCACAGATTTGAGAAACGAAACGTAATTACAATTACTGAGTTCAAATTAAACTTTGTTGTCGGCGAAGATATAGACGTCTGTTACTCGAATTGTGAAATTTTCTAATTTATTTATTTTTTGATAAAATCTTCTAAAGTATGTGGCTAAAACTCTATATAGTCGTCGTCAACGCAACTAAATGCATTTATTGGCAGATTTTACTATAATTACACATGCGCAGCCGGAGCTAAGAGACATGTAACGGTTCCGCCGTGATTACAAAAACTCCCAATTATGTTACAATAACGATGACTAAATATTAAACCTACATTGATTGGTATACAATGTTCAAAATATTTGGATGACTAACTGTACATAAATTATTATAAATTTTACACTGTTATTGGATTGAATTGCATTGATTTTATATTTTAAATATTATACTTTACTTTTTAAAATGTGAAGTACCACAAAAAATGTATTCAAAATGTTGTAGAAGTTTTAACACAAATAAATACTAGTTTTGTATGTAACAATGCTAAAATTTCAATGTATGCCATATACTATAAGATAAAGATTAACTAACGGCATACTACTGTGGCAATGAGCGATAGGTTACAAGCATTTGTTTGTCTAATAAATAATGCCGCAATTAATTTATTGAAAACCTTGCAGTCTACCAAATGTCATACGTCTCACTCTTTCATGCGCATGCTCGATCTTGATTTATGTTGTACAACATCCGACTCTTAGCGTGGAACAAACATTTCAGTTGCGTTAAACGAGTTGTTTAATGAAACTTTAGAGCAGGTAATGGGAACAATGCACAGTATTTATGACCGAGTTATGAGCAACTAATTCAAATTCAACTAGAAGCATTCTTTGCCTAGCGCCCGAAATTCTCACGAATGCAGCTTTAACTAACCGTTTACAAGTTTTGTAAACATTGTCCTTGTTTTTGTGGATATTTGAGTGTTTACTACAAACCTATTGTACAGCGTCGATTCATGCTTGTTTTCAATAAGGAACCACTATAAGAACTGTGTGTAGAAACCATAGATATATTATTTACGGTTAGATGGTGAACTTCCACAGAATACATAGCATATAAAAGTGCAGTTCCATGTAATCGCATAAATCAAATCGTGTTACTTTCTAACGCAGTTGCTACGTCGGAATTGCGCACGCGCAATATTTCATAGAAGTTTCAAATTCATCAATAAATGAAAGTAAGTTTAATCCAAATCTATTGGCAACAAAAATATGTGTGACATATGTAAATAATTTGTAGGCTATATAAAAAAAGAAAAAAGAATATTTAAAATATAATAATTGTAAAACAGTTATTATTTAACTTAAATGTTTGTGACGAAGTCTGATAAATCAAAATAGCACCCAAAATTCTGACGAATGCAGCTTTAACAAACCGTTGACAAGTTTTGTACACATTGTCCTTGTTTTTGTTGAATTTTGAGTGGTTTACTACAAACCTATTGTACAGCGTCGATTCGTGCTTGTTTTCAATAAGGAACCATTAGTAAGACCAGTGTGTAGAAACTAACAGGTGACCGCGATGTAGCTTCTCTTTATAAATAATCAGATATTTTCACCAAAATGTATCAATTGTTCTTTGTGTCATTTCCAAACGTCCATGAAAATTTGTTAGAATCTGGCAATTACTTTTACGCTGCGAACAGACAAACACACACACACCCACACGACTGACAACATACCGTAACCTCGCCAATTTCATTAGCTTGGCGGAGGTCATAACTTTACTTATTATTATGAAATGCAGGACGGGTAAATACAATCACATTACTAATTTTAGTGAGTAGTTGTATGGTAGAGGTTACCGACAGGGAAACAGTGAACGAACCATAAAGCAGCAGCAGGGATTCGAAGTCCACTCGCACCGATTTCTGGCGGTGAATAAGGTCTTCTCGGATAAGAAACATAATTCAATAGCACCAGTGTACTAACGGTGTGCACTGTAAAAAAACAGCAGTACATATTTCGAGATGAGTTGGAGTTACCCCGACGTATTGGTCCACATACGACCCCTGTGTCGTGGACAAACGAAACGTTGGGTCGCAAGTAAATGCCAGATACTTGCTGCATAACAGAGCCATATGAATGTGTAACATTAAGTTCACAGAGCCTACGGACTCTTCCGTATAAAGTGCTATATAAATCGATCAGCATTGCATGACAATCGAGAAGGTGTGCTGACCGTTTTCCACTTCCTGCCAATTAAAGAAAACCTTTGTAATAGTAGACTAATTATAATAACGAACAGATGAATTCCTAGTCAAAGTGTGACGCACGCGGCTGAACTGAAGACACGTCGAACGAATCATCATCGAGTGAACATCGACTCCAACGCGCGGACGTCGTTCGTTTAGTTCAGCGCCATATACGGTATTTTGAGAATGCACGCAAGCAAACCGTGGGAGGATGCGAAGCGCTTTCGAGCGGTCTTGCAACACGTATACCAATAGGATGACATCTTGTCTGTTGATGTCATCTCATGTTTAGGTGGGTTAAGGTTGACCTACTGAGGACTTCGAGTGGTAGAAAAGACAGGAGTTTGTATCGTTTAAGTAACAGAAAAAAACGCACGAGTCGAGTTTAAGCAATGTGGCTTGAGACGCAAATAGCCTCATCGCTTTAATCTAGAGAGAAGAATAAATCGGAAAATCACAATCACGCAATTAGTCAACAGTGTGATCCAAAGTACACTATCGGGGTGTAGAATGTATGAGCTTGCGGAGTAAGGTATGTTTATTGGATATGACGCAACTGATGTGAACATAATCGCTTCCAGGTACAAGAAACATCCTACCGAAGGAAAGAATGATACCGGTAGACCTTAAACTTCTCTGAGTAGTTTCAGTCTGAGAAAAGTCCGTTTCCTACTGCTTCGCGTCAACCCGACCCCACTCATATTAATTAGGCCTACTGATGTTTTGTAAATTTTCGGATGTACTGTTACACATAATACAGTTCCTTTAACATACACGTTGTTTACAGTATGACATGTTGTAACTTAAGGCCGGTGCACACTGGACGCGACAAGTGAATTCTCAAGCGCCAGAAGTGTCAAGCAAGAAAGTTGACGCATGGACCATCAATTCAGCCGCATGTGTCACATTTCGACACACAATTCGCTTATTTGGTTATAGTGGGAACCGGCCTTAAGTAGTACAGTTACTAGTAGCGCGTGATCGCAGTCTATTCTGCTTAATAAATACACACTAGACTTGCCACAAGTCTGTAATTATTACTTGCTATTAAGTTTTCAAATTGTCGTGTTTTTTTAGGTTTTCGGTATTCATTTAAGGTTTATAATCGAAGCTACAAACACAGGTATAGCAATGCACCTATACTTTGGGATGCATTCATTGTCTAATGATTTTGTTTTCACGAAAAGTTCAATTGCCGTCTTCAACCAAGACTAATTTAAAACAACTAAATTCTTGTGAACAAAACGCAAAGTTATTACATTAAATTTTCAAAGAAGCTACAACGCTAATTAAATGATGTTTTTTATATCAATTAATAATTCTGCGAATGATGGTGACTAATCAGGGGCGGCGGAACGTTTTTGGATTAGGGGGGGACGAAGTTAATCTTTTAAAATTCGCTCGGCTACCCCCAAGTCTGCTTAGAATTTGATGAGAAAAAAAAACGTTTTTGCCTCTAATGTCGTGCTTTCCTGGTCCCTAAAGGTGGTTTTCACGCCCACAATATTCATATTTTACCATAGTTTTGGAGTTGTGAAATGTGAATTGTTTTGTTGGAGTCCAATTTCATGGGGAGACAATCACCCCTTGAGTTGTCACTGGGGGCGGGGGAACACATCCCCCTCACCCCCCGCCTCTTCCGCCGCCCATGTGACTAATGTATATTTTAATATTATAAAACAATGGCAATGGCAGTGACTATTACAAAAATTTAGGGAAACTGAAACGGATACTACGTTTTAGGTTTCCATCACTATTATAGACCTAATTTGAATTTTATTAAAGCAGACAGACTAATTTTTGAAACGAGCAGAAATGCTTTAGTTAATGTATTTCTTCATTTTGTTTCAGGTCTGATGTGAGTGAACTCTTTAAAATGGAAAGCGTCAGTACCCGTGTTGTACCAGGAATTTCTGAACCCAAATGTGATCCTAGTAACGATTTATCAAATGACTCTTATATAAATGTGTCTTCAACCGAACATGATACTGGACTTCCACATGAAGGAATAGACGTTTACTGTTCTCCTCGGATTCGCCGGAAACACACAACAACCGCCGAGGGCGCTTGTGGACATCATGAGGATCTTGATTGGCTAACAACAATTGACTCTAGCCTGGGCATACCGCCCTCTTTACAAATGACGAAATGTAAGAGTAACCAAGATATAAATTCTTCAGCTTTTTTGAAAGAGAGCAGACGAAACAAAGCGCACTCAATGTTATTATTGAAAGAGAGCGACAGACTTGCATTACATAATTCATGTTGTAATCTCTTAATTGGGAGGTCTGATCAAAAACGATTAACAAGTCCCGACTTGGTAGCTATGAGATCTGGTGAAAGAGATCAAAGTAAATCATGCAATGACCTTACGAAAGCTCTTGAGAGGTCGTGGGGTAGAAACTTGCGAAAGAGTAACTGTACAAGTAGTGTGTCTCTGAATTCTCGGCCATCATCCCCGGGAACTTTAAGAAGCAGTAAAATCAGTTTACTGTCTGCAAATGGAGAATCTTATGATGACCTTTATAATCAAGCATTTAATTCGACCTTTGTTTCCGGTAGCACTGAGCAACTTGTAGAAGATAGACTCCAACGTAATCAATTTGTTAGAGACTGGTTGGAAAAAACGTCCGAAGCTGAAACATTTCCACTTGAAGGACAATGAAACCTCAGATGTATTTATAAAACTGCCTAGTAACGAACATAATAATTGTATAAATTACACTTGTTATTTATGTATACATAATTTATAGTAAATATATTATTGTTGCTCCTTGAAATATAATGGCTGACATTCATGTCAGTCGCAATATCAGTGATATTAGGTGTTGTAAACATATTAGTCTCTGATAATAAGAAATCCGTAACAACCTTTTGCCTAATGCGCAACTATCAATCATATATTTTACAACAATATCTCGACAGATAAATTGACTTTTATCGTCAAACATAATAATTTAAATAATATATTATTTTTCTTGAAATCACAAAACGAGCAGTTGACGTTACTGAGTGTAATTACAATTTTAATTTATGGCAAATTTCGTTCGATGAACTTTAATTGTGAGGTTATATTTTGATATATAAACACGGATTAAGACCAGACTACAAATCTTATATCTAAATTGATGGTTACCAAAACGATTTAATTCAAGTGAGCGTTTCTGGCATACGCTTACTGCAATATTAAGTCAAGATCTGCATAAATCTTTAGAAGCTTCTGTGGGTATATAATTAAGGAGTATAGAGTTACAATTATAATAAACCATTCAAGGAAACTGTCAATACCCTACGGCTGTTTCTGTATGCAGTTATATTATGCATGAAATAAAATAAAAAACAGAGGTATCAACTGCAACTGAGATGAGTTCAACTGATGCTACTGCCTGCTTTAGAGTATTATCAAACCTGGATTTTTTTTATTAATGTTTACTGATTCTAAGAAAAAATAAATTTACGATTGCAAGAAGAAAATAGTAATTTCCTATAAAATCAATAAGATTGTTCGTAAAATAGTGTGGTGCTATTTTTCATTTTATTAGCTGTCATCGATACAAACAAATATGTTGACTGGGATTCGTAATTTCAAACATCGTTAGCCGAATAAATTCAATTTTGTAATACTAATAAACTTTTATTTTAATATATCTTTAAAATACACATTCTTTGTATTCGACATCATTTAAGTCATACACTATAATTATGTATGCACATAATAAATCTATTTTTGGATATTTATATTTTTATTAGGACCTCCAAATGATTTTAGTGATAGATGAATATTTCATAAATAAGATACAATCTCACAACTAACTGTGAAAAAATTTGTTAAATGCGAAAATACTTCCACATTGAATTTGAAATATACTATTATTTATTTGTATATTACTTAGGTTAGTGTCATCCGTAGTTGTAATAGTTTGTCACATAATAAAAAGAAGAAAGTATAATGCATACTACAAGCAATGAGGTAGATGCCACCCTATCACGATGGCGTGTATACCTGGAGTATGCATTATACTTTCTTACTTGAAGTTGATTAGTGAACCTTTCGGATAATAAAAACAACTAAATGTATATTTCATTGAACACTTTTATAAAAATCAATTAATGTGAACATATTCACATAGATGTCCAACAGTGTCGTAGTTACATATTTTTAGAGTTCACCGTAGGTGATAAATTGAAGGAGTTTAAGATGCATAAATACTGTATTAATTCTTGTGTATAGCCAATTCGGAAAAAAAAATGATAATAAAGGTTTACAAACAATACTTTATTTATTATGCATTTTGTGATAATCAGTATATTGAATCAATTGTTTTGTTATATGTTAGATTACATTCAAATATTTTTGATAGAACAATTCTTCCAGAAGACTTATGAATTAAAATAGTTTAATAATGTTTTTGAGATCATATAATTTACCATACAATGTGTTTGTTCAATTCTGACGTGTACATTCGGAATTTTGAGTCCAATATAGAAGGGGGTCCTTATTAGGCTCAAATTCGATACCTAGATAACATGTTGAACTTTCTACTGTATCGTCAAGTATACCTAGTACCCCACCCCATTATCAGGAGCCAGAGAGCGCCGGGTCTACAATTTACCTTCGAAATAAAAAATAGACATGCATACGGGCCTTGCACAACGTAAACAGTAAAAACGGTATTTCCCTATTTTGCGGGTTTTGGAACCCCGCGATATGGGGAAATACCGTTTTGTTTTGATTGTCTAAATCAAAATGGGAACTACCGTACGCTTACCTGGACATGCATGGTAAAGTGCACCCATAGATTTATTATTACGGCTTAATTGTAAACTTCCACAGAATAGATAACCCAAAGTGCAATTTCATGGAACCGCCTACTATTTCGGTATCCAACCAATCAAATCGTGTTACGTTCTACCTGTTGCTATGTCGAAACTGCACAAGCGCAATCTTTTATAGAAGTTTTTAATTTATCAATAAATGAAAGTAAATTTAATCCAATAATTTGACAAGATAAAATATGTGAGAAATATGTAATAATTTGTATAACAATGTTAAAAAAACAATAATTATAAAACAGTTGATTATTTAACCACATAGCTCCATGATTTAACTTACATGTTTGTGATGGAGGCTGAGAAATCAAAATAGTAGGCGCCTACATATGGACTGCCATTTTACAGTGTGTTGAGATCACCATCTAGCCGTTAATAATAAATCCCCACCTTTTGCTGGATCCTGGAACCGTCACAAGTGTATTTTCACGTCAGAGTTAGGCTGACACATTATATTTGATATTATTTCCTACTGTATGTACGTAGTATGTGTATTATGTTGTAATAATAGTGCGGTTTCGCAGCCTTACGAAATACGAAAACGAAAACGTCATTAATTCTTGTAACATTTAAATAGAACACCTTGAATATCTTCTGTCCCAGTTAGTCAGTATTTTAGGGCGATCATCAACGATTCATAGGTGGAAAATTTGATGTATTTTTAAAAACATTTGTCAACTTTAAAAAATGGAGGTGTGACGTATCCCTTTTCGTTTTCGTAAATTTGCGAAACCTCACTATTTATAATACAGCAGTTTCGTTTTAAACAATGGATTAATGTTTACGTGAGATCAACTCATGTTTTTTAATCCTATTGATGGAATTACAAATTATAAATCCGCTTCCCATGTATACAACAAGATTACATTTCGTTCACTGAACAATAGCGAGATTTCTCGCAACTTACAGGTCATTCAAATTACGAGACTGACGATAGTGAAACTATCAGATTATAAAGTGTAATAAATAATATGTTAGAGTGACGCTATAACTTGGTGGATGACATGCTTGCCTTCAAACCCCGAGGTTCATGGATGCACAATAGGGTCTTTTCACAGCAAATAGTTCTCATCATATAAGAGGCCAGAAAACTCGCTGTTGGACGAAACATAATGGAAAATTATATCAAAAATGGTTATCAACACCTGCAAATCATTACAATGACAGCAACAAAATTTTGGAAAAAAAAACACCAAAATTTAAACCATCTTCGATTTGCAATACATTGGAGGATTAGGCCAAAGCGTCCGGGGACTCACTTAGCTAACCAAAATTATTCACGCCTACACTATTTCGAATCGTTTTGAAAGATGATCGTCTTTTAAATACAACAATAGGGCCGGTATACGACTCAAGACGTAAATAAGCGTATATCATTTTAAATACCGCACCATTTTAAAAAAATGCTTTTTAAATCAAAACCCAATTGCCACTTGGGTCACCATCATAGCCCACACCCTTAACTCAGAATCCAGGGTAGGATCCCCCCACCAAAATATTTTTATAATGCTCAGCTCTTATATTATTTTCTCCCCAAAACATAATGGAGAAGTATCTGACAATGACAACAGAAAGGATCCACAAAACACGCAAAATAAGACAAATAAAGTTTTCTTTTGGTTTATTCTAAACAGGTTATTGTTTCGAGAGTAGACTTATGGACAACGATTATGTAGGCCCTTCCTGTCTTATTAGTGCAGTAGACGAATTGTTTCAATTAAAGATATATTGTCACCTGAAAATTACCAAAAAATCTTCAACATTAATTTTGAAATTAACTTGATCATAGCGAAGTAGCATCAA
The DNA here is from genome assembly GCA_025631205.1 of Nesometra sesokonis. NCBI lineage: Eukaryota > Metazoa > Echinodermata > Crinoidea > Comatulida > Antedonidae > Nesometra > Nesometra sesokonis. The sequence goes on from JAOTQE010108257.1 coordinate 13,337, forward strand.
AGTTAAGAACTGGAGAATAGAAATTAGTGTATTTAAAAATTGTTTAATGAGATTTTTACAGTGAG
>JAOTQE010108268.1:0-13401 GCA_025631205.1 Nesometra sesokonis
CAAAGGAAGCCTCATGCCAAATTTGGTGCTTTTGTCCACCGTGTAACGATTCGGCCAAAAATTGCTGTTAAGGAACCCTACTACTAAAAATACAGTCAGTATTAGTGATCAACAGTAAAGAAAATAGAACCATTAAAAAATTAATAATGATATATAGTGTGAAAGAAAGTCAAATAAGTTGACAACAACTTTAAGGCTTGGCCACCAGATAAAATGTCATAATAATAGTTTAGGCTTAATGTAGTTTTTAAAAATCTCAATGCGCTATATATAAATAAAGCAGTAAAATAAACTGAAAAATGTCAAAATCATAGAATCTTTCAGATGTATTGTAACATTAAAATGAACATAAACTCATCAACAGTAATTTTGAAATTAGCTTTTTTCATGTTAATGTAGCATCAACATTAAGAACTTCAGAATAGAAATTGGTATATTTTAAAATTGTTTATAATTTCTTTAAACTGACAATATAGTATTTTTTGCTACTTTTTAGTGTATAACAATAGAAAATTAGGTTTAATATTTTAAAAATTTTGAAATACCCTAATTTCTAGTTTGGTCATAACATAAATTTCTTCAAAATAAGCAAGTTTTTTTTTATACTTTTGATTTGGTTGTGGTTGCTATTTAAATAGTATCTCCTTAACAATTATTTTAACTTTTTATAAATATTCAATAAACTTTCTAATGATATAATTTACGACCATGTTTCATGCTGGAATCTTGTTTTAAAAATGGTGGACATATATACAGGTAATTAAATGGGTCCACCCATATTGGTAAGCATTTGCTATAGACAGTATTGATGGATATACACAATTTGAATAATATACTAAATTTTGTACATCACTGTAAAATGCAAAAATTAAGTGGGACCAATTGGCACAGTGTTTCCATTTCAGACTTGTAATTTTAAGTTCAGGTATTTGAGGCTCACTCTGCTGCATCGTTCCTGGAACACCGCTTTAATAAATGTGGAACACAGTGATTTATTCCTATATGTGTAGGTTTGAACTGAAGCTTTACTGTTAAATTTAGGCAACATATGCTATTAATTACAATCCAATTTACAAAATCAGAAAGCCTAGGAAAATGAAGCAAAGTAGTTTTAGGAAAGTAGGTTGCCTTTCTATGAACAAATGACAATAACTTGGGGCATTTCCAAGCGCATTGATCACTTTTTTGGAGATGTGTGTTCAATAAATATTAAATTAATAATATAATGTAATAATGATATATTATCACGTGTTAATATATCATCAGGGTTGCCATTTATTGACCAATTAATACTCATAATGATGACGATAATAATAGTTTTGGCTTAAATTTGCACAATCCTGAGTGTTCTTTACAGTAGAAACAAAACAATGAGACAAGACGTGGCACAATAAAGATATATGCTACATTGACCAGATTTACGCTGTAATGATTAAATTTTATTCTGGAATGACCAGTCTCATAATGAGTTGTTTTTAATCCAATTCAGATTCAAATATTTTAGGAAAGCCTTTATTTTCTTAGCAAAGAAGTTTTAAGAGTTTAACTTTGTTACAAATTTAGGTTGACCTGTATTAATTGTTAATGTTTTTTTTCACTTACTAAACAGAGCAAGTACGACCTCGATCTCTCAATGTTAGTACATGGTGTACGTATGGTATTTGTACCTATTATGCCAGGTCACATGAAAAGATTACCACAAACGTAAGTAAAGTTGTTTTATTGTTGCCCTTCTTAAAGAACTTTATTTCTACAACATGTGTTATTTTACAGTACAATAAATACTTTATTATACACACAACCTGGAGAAAAAACTTAAAATATTGAGTCTCTCAGAACAAAAACATAAGTCAACATTAGTTCAGAAAACCACTTAGACCTTAATTACAGTGTTATTATTACCATATCGGACAGTATAAGCTCAGACTAAAAACCTTGATTAGGCCAAAAAAAAACCTATTGTTTGCCACACCCAACCAACTGAAAATCTATGAAATTGAGGGTTGACATGTTTTTTTATACTTATTTATTATATTACTATTATTACTTATTTTATTGTGCCAGTCCTAACTACTCATCGTCTAGGCCTAGCCTTTTGCATTTTGGTGTTGGCACGTGATGCGACAGCAATGTTTGCGGTCATTTTCCTTTCCAAATAAGTGCATTTTTAAACTCAACAAAGAGTCAGCAAATGTGGTTGTATTTACTAGTATATTTAATATTTATTGTTTAAAAAATATGATGTCTTTTAAAACCCTACAAAGCCCTAAGTCTAAAAGGACCATTTATTGACTCATTGTGACATGAGGAGATGTAAAAATTTCAACATGTACATGTAACATGTAAAACAGGGTTGCCATTGCCTTCTGGTGTCACGACCCTACAACAATGTCACATGACATGTATAGATAATAGTTTGGTAGTTTTCTAAATTATAAAATTAATCATACTAAAAAATATGAAAATATATTTTATTACATATATTATCCTCTATTAAATAACAGATAAACTTTATTTCATCCTTAAAAAAGGAAATGCACGTGGTCATGAACGCGCTCAAAAACAAACTACCTCATAAACTTATTATAATAACGTACACCTTGGGGGATAAAGGAATCATGATAACGGGTTGTACGTGCCTTGATTGACCCAAGTCTACCACTTCTCTCTATAAAGTTAGAGATGGGATGGATCATCCATAACCCCTTTAAACTTTATATTTACTTTCTCACTGTAGACCGAGTCAATGCGTGGCACACACTGCCAAACTATCTTCTCAGCCTTAGTTATTAAATTATTTAGTCTATCAATATCAACTCTCAAGCTGTTTCCACCCCAACAGACTATAGGCAGTAACTTATCACACTAAGAATGATGGAGTGGTAGAATGACAATAGTATGTTGTTATTTACTTGAAAACATTTAAGCTTGCGTAAACAGTACATACGAGAATTAAGTTTTTTAATTATATGATCTATATGATTGCTCCATGATAGCTGTCTATCAAAGACTACTCCAAGATACTTAAACGACAAAATTTGTTCAACAGGTTCATTATTAATACAGATTGCGTTTTTTTTTTCAACCATGTAGTGACCGTCATTTTTTATTTCAAAATGGCGGCCATGTTTTAAAATAAAATCGACAGTATCTCCACTTTTAGAACATATATAAAAAAATTTTATATTTTCATGTTTAATGGATCCGATGGATGGTACCATTTGTATTGATAGATTATGGTGGCCAAATTATTTCAAAGAGGCTACCGTTAAGTCATATTTTCTGCATTTGCATTTTCTGTATTTAATTAACCATATTGTGTATATAGTACAGCACTAAGTAATGAATTTTAAAATTTTATGAATTGAGTGATTCGCAAAAATCTATTTTTGTCATCCATTAATTGTTGGGTAAATCTCGCTTGAGGGCGTTTTTCAAATGACCCCATGTAAACTTGGATTATCATATCTAATTAACCATTGCAAGCATTTTGTTTGGATCTGAGATTGTTCCAATCTGCAGTTTTCGATTAGTAATAAAAAGTTAGTCAGAAAGAGACAGGAAGTGCTACTTCTGATATGTTGACCTTTGACCTTTTATATCATATCTTCGTATCTACAGGTTGTATGGTCTTAAAATTGGTCAGAATTTCCTCCATGGTCAGAATCAATTAAAACATGTAAGGTTATATTTATCTTAAATTTAAAAAAATCAAATAATCACCGCAAACATACTTTCTGACCTTTGACACAACGCGTCCTTTAGTACAAAGCTAAGCATACACTTAAATAAAAGAGAACACTGATTATGATCGAATCACATCACAGATCATTCTGAAATTAAACAATACTTTTTGATTTTTTTAAAATCATTGATACGGCCGACACGTGCCGTACCAGTTCAACCCCGGGGTGGGATGGGGGCTATGGGGGCTTTTCACCCAGACAGGTCATTTGTTAATTAATTAATTAAACTGGAATTAGTGTTTACAGTACCACCAGTGAAGTTTAAATAACTGTTGTGGTCTTACAGACCAAATAACTATTAATAACTCCTTGTACAGACCTAGAGACTCTGCAAATCTTTTGTTAGATCAGATTCAACAAACTCAAAAATAAATCTAGATCAGATAGAACAGACTCTGGAATTTTTTTGCATGGTTCACAAAGGGTGTGAGAAGTCTTGTAAATAGCAGAATTAAAACCGAGGTTATGACATACAACCTCCAAGAACATGCAACACTATTTACAATAGGAAAAATATTAAATTACTACAGAAAGTCAATCCTAAAATACCTTGGCCCATGGGTGAATTCATCTGAGCTACGGTAGGTGCCATGTGTTTACATGGAAAAATCTCAACAGAATGGAAATTCAGCCTGCCCGACATCAATTTCAGCGGCTGCAACTGTTGAATCATGGTTCATCCAGATAGTAGTAGATTATATTTCTGAAAACAACAATGAATGCTTGATAAACTAGATTGCTGCATGTGGTATCAGCCAGAAGCATCTTATTGCATTTGTATTACATTGTAGATTGCCAAAAGTCAACAAGGCATATGAAGTAAGTTGGCTATTCAAAAGACAAGCTTATTTTCTGGTAGCAAAGACTACCCTAGTTAAAAGGACATCTCATGCGGACATTCAAAGTAGGACTCGTTTTTGTTGGAAAGTTGCCGACTAGATGGGAAATTGGATGACAGTTGGTTGACTTGTGTGAGGATAACAGTTAAAATTAAAAGTTTCTATAACTAGTGGTCCTGGAGCCTATGGTATTGTAAGGTTAAACTAGTCATTTCCAGGCACTTTGAAACAGAATATTCCATTACACTACAAGTGTTTATGTTCTGAAAGATTGCTACAAATATTAAATTTTTAAATGTAACCCAAAATTGAGAGACTAAAAAAACTAGACCAACAAATTATAAAAGGCATTTCCATTAATTTTTAGCAAAGGTTTGGTCATATTCGTTTTTCTATTAAACTAGGAGATAAAAACAGCTCTCAAATTAATGACTGTGGGTAATGATGTAGGCCTATTAAGAATGTAATGGTTTTCAAATTATTTCGAGTCCATGTGACAAGTAGATACGAAGATATGTCATAAGGCCAAAGGTAAAATTATCAGAAATAGTACTTCTAGTCATTTTCATATAGTTTAGGAACAATTAAAGATCAAAGCCATTTATCAACAATCAGTGGTTACTGAGATATGAAAATCTAAAATTTTTCAAAAACTATTTTGAAAAATGTCGCCTATGATGTTTTACCAAATAGTTTGGCTGGCAAAAAATCCCCAGATTTTTGGACTATCCCATCTCATAATTTAGAATTTTAAAAAAACATCACATACTCAATATCAAGCTCCCTCAGGGCTGTATTATTATAGTTCATTTTTTTTAAATATACAAATATATGATTTTAAGAGTAGCCATCTTGAAATTCAAATGGCCACCATATGCCATCAATACATATGGTACCATCAGATCCATTAAACATAAAAATATACAATTTGCCACCAAAAACAGGTATATACAGTATATGGTCTAAAAGTGGAGTTACTGTTAGTTTTTGAAAGGTCCACTAATCAACTTCAAGTAAGAAAGAATAATGCATACTCCAAGCAATGAGATACATGCCATCGTGATAGGATTCAATATTTCAAAATAAATTATGTCATCATCAGGAATGAAAGTGTGTCCTTAAAGTTTCAGCTTTTAAGCACCAATGCCAAAAGTATTAATATTTAGTAGAGTTCTAAAGTGATGGTCACACATAGGTGACGCATGGGGGAACGCACAGCCTGCGCATTGAATTTTTACAATTTTTGTGGGGAAAAAATGTGCATGGATCTCAACGCATGAATGTATTCTTCAGAAGGACGCCAGCCACACATAAAGCGCGCTAGACGAACGTCAGATACACAAATCACATGTATGTATTCGTTGCACGTTCGGCGGCTGGTTCTAACGCACACATGGTGCACACTTGGCATGCTTTAAACGCGTGCGCAGCAAATATACAGCGATTATGAACAAGCTTAACGAGTGCAGAACGGGTCTCTAGCGTACCCAAAGTTTTTTTTGCATGTTTCTAGCGTATACCTGCCGTGTTCGTAGCATGTATGTAGGATGTACTCAATGAGTCCCGCACTGCCTCCTAGTCACTTCTCCTACCCTCAATGGTGATGACAAAGCTTCCTATCGATCGTGTTTGAAGATCCACCTGATGGATGATCCCGACAAGCAGCAACTACAATACGCAATCACGGTCCTCCAACATCAGCAGAACCTCCTACAACTGACAATTCACCAAGTCAAAGTCATCAGGAAAAGGAGAAAGATAAGAGGTCAACGGAGATTATGGGTTCGACCATGGTTGGTAGGTGACGACAGTTCCGCTTATATGATCAGCTTCTTCTAGAACTCTGTAACGAAGACCAGAAAACATTCAAGAATTTCATGCGAATGCCACCAGAGATGTTCAACGAACTGCTAACAAGAGTAGGCCCAAGGATCACCAAGCAGAATACAACCTACAGAGAGGCCCTCAACCCTGGCCTGAACCTTGCTCTCACCCTGCGGCATCTTTCGTCTCAACCCTCAACCCTGACACCCATGTCCTATGGGTACCCATGTCACAACACCATATCCCTGGTCATCCCAGAAGTGTGCCAGGCCATCATTGAAGAGTACAAGGATGAGATGATGAAGTGTCCCACCACTCCTGAAGAATGGCGCAAAATATCTGACAAGTTCATGGAGAGATGGAACTTCCCCCACACATGTGGTGCACTTGACGGAAAGCATGTCCGCAACAAGTGTCCTTCAAACAGTGGTTCTCTTTACTACAATTATAAAGGATTCTACTCCATTGTCCTCATGGCGCTCGTTGATGGTAGGGTCAAAGGTCGAAGCCCTAGTGGGGTCAAGGGGCAAAGGTCACTTGTGTAAACACGATTTGTGGGTTTTAAAACGAATATTATAACTGTTAGATCATAAATGTCAGTTCATCATGCTGCGTGTCTTGGTTTCAAAGTTCAGACTTGCAAGCGAAGAGAGGGACACAGAGGGCCCCTGGTCGGGTCCAGAGGCCGAAGGCCCCGGAAAATGATTGAGCTATTTTACACTCTTAAGAGACAAATTAAGTCCATAAAAATGTCCCGTTTTCCAAATTAGCCTGGCTTGGTTTCGAAGTTCAGACTTTCAATTTAAGCTGGTGGACAGGAGCCGTCGAAGGCTCATGATCGGGGTCTATGGGCCGAAGGGCCGGGACAAATTTTGAGTTATTTTACATTCTAAGAGACAAATTGAGACATAAAAATCTCCCATTTTCCAGATAAGCCTAGCTTGGTTTTGAAGTTTCAACTTGTGAGCGAAGGGAGAAATTTAGGCCGGGGGCCAAGGGCCCGTGGATGGTGGCAGGGAAAAAGTTTGCGTTGTTTTACATGGCAAATGCACGTCAAAGAGCCTGTTTTCCTGGCGATCGTTGAGTTGCGGCGAGTTGAGTTGAGTTGAAAATCGTTGAAGTTGAACCTATCTCAACTTCAACGATTTTCAACTTAACGCAACTCGCTGCAACTCAACGACCGACAGGAAAATGGGCTTTATGCCCCGTCTTCCTGATCAACCTGTCTTGGTTTCAAAGTTCAAACTTGCGAGCTAAGCGAGCAATTTAAGGTGTGTTTAAGGGGCTGCCGAGGGTCCCTCCACATTAGAGTCCATCAAAATTTCCTGTCCAAATCAGCCTGTCTTGGTTTTCAAGGTTCAGACTTGTGAGCCATCATAAGCTGGATGGTCCCTAGGTTGAGGTCCAGGGGGCCGAAGGACCCATAAATATTTTGCGTTATTTTGCATTCTAAAAGATGCATTAGAATCCATCAAAAGGTCCGTCCAGATCAGCCTTTGTTGTTTTCGAAGTTTAGACTTGTGAGCGAACAGAACAATTTAGGCTAGGTTCAAGGAGCACCAGAAGCCCAGGAAATATTTTGAGTTATTTCACATATTAAGAGACAAATTTAGTTCATAAACTTATCACATTTTCCAGATCAGCCTGGTTTGGTTTTGAAGTTCAGACTTGCGAGATAAGAAAGCAATTTAGGCTAGGGGCCACCGAGGGCCCCCGGTCAGGGTCCATGGGCCGAAGGGCCGGGAAAAAATTAGCGTTTTTAATGGTAAAATACACGTCAGAGTGCATCATAAAGCCTGTTTTCCTGTCAATCGTTGAGTTGCGTTGAGTTGAAAATCGTTGAAGTTGAAGGCCCCAGAAAAATTTGCATTATTTTTGCATTCTAAAAGACATTGCATCTGTTGGTTTCGAAGTTTAGACTTGCGAGCAAAGGGTGCAATTTAGGCTGGGGTACAGGGGCCGCCGAGGGCCCACGATCGGGGTCCATGGGCCAAAGGGCCGGGAAAAAATTTGCGTTGTTTTACATGGTAAAATACACGTCATAGTGCATCATAAAGCCTGTTTTCCTGTCGATCGTTGAGTTGCGGCGAGTTGCGTTGAGTTGAAAATCGTTGAAGTTGAAGGCCCCGGAAAAATTTGCATTATTTTTGCATTGTAAGAGATACATTAGAGTCCATAAAAATGCCCCGACCAGATCAGCATGTGTTGGTTTCGAAGTTCAGACTTGCGAGCGAAGAGAGCAATTTAGGCTGGGACTAAGGGGCCACCGAGGGTCCCCGGTCGGGGTCCAGGGGCCGAAGGATCGGAAAAAATTTGAGCTATTTTAAATTCTTAAGAGACAAATGAAGTCCATAAAAATGTCCCGTTTTCCAAATTAGTCTGGCTTGGTTTCGAAGTTCAGACTTTCAATTTAGGCTGGGGGACAGGGGCCGAACTTCCGGAAAACAATTTGCGTTATTTTATATGGTAAAATTCACATCAGAGACCATCATAATGCCCTGTTTTCTAGATAAACTTGTCTTAGTTTTGAAGTTCAGACTTGCGAGCGAAACAAGCAATTTAGGCTGGGGGCCAATGGACCACCGAGGGTCCCCCAGTCTGGGGCCGAAGGCCCCAGAAATACTGCGAAGTTGAGTACCAGTCTGCATTACTTGATTTAAAAATATCCCGCTGCCCTCATCAGTTTTTATGCTTTGGTAGGGTGATAAACTAATCATTTTTTTTATAGGGCCTTATGTTAAAATTTTCCATATTCTTTAGTTTTTATTTATTTTTAAAAATATGTTTGTTGCTCGTCTGACCTTCGCACTGGCAAACGGTGCGAAGGTCCTGATGCTGATTATCGTTTCATCTGGGTAGATATCGGCGTTATGAGATCAGCATCAGACGCTCGGATCTACAATGCTTTTGAGCTGAGGGAATGCATTGAAAATGGTAGTTTAGGCTTCTCTGATCCCGAACCACAACCAGGTTGTATCAGTCAATCAGAGGAACCTTATCAAGTACTGGGTTAACTCCGAAGCTGGTTTAGTTCCATGGCAAGACAAGATGATTTAGACCATCTTCATCTTTGCAGTTCGGATGGCTATAGGACAATTCATAGATTAAAAAAGATTAAAAGGGATTGTTATAAATACATTGTAATGTTTTTTGACATGAACTACCAGTATTGTGTTTATTTATTCATTTCATTATTATAATTATTAATGGCTTTCATGTAAGGGTCTTGCAAAGTTAAAACCATTCTAAAACCACCCACCCCTATCCATTTGTTTTTTTGGGGGGAGGGGATCCAAAACCAACATAAACAAAAAACAAAAAACATACAAGAACTTTTCAAGTCATGAATTGAAAAGATTTAAATACATTTTTTATACTAAATCTTTATTTTGGTGTATCCAAAATGGCCATGGAGCCAATCCACCCACTTCCAAATTTTACTTGAATATTTGAATTTTCAACTCGTCCTGCAGATGCTTCTGTAAGGTGGCCATGACTGCGTCCTCCATGTCCGTACTTTTTCTCTTTCTGTCGGCATGTTGGGAAGCTTTCTGAGGCTGTTCATCCTCTTCGACCTCCTTGCCGATCTGGGCACACTCAGTTTCAGCAGCCGAGAGATCACCATTTTGTGCATGAATTGTATCCTTCACCTATAAGTACAAAAAATACAGATAATGCCTACAATTATTCAACAATGCTAATGCAAAAAATGACTGAACACTTTTGTTTAGATACGTTGCACCCAGGCCGTACCCAGGATTTTAAATGGGAGGGTACGAAGAACACATCTTCTCGGTTTTGAATTTGACAAGCCAAAAAAGGTTATTTTGTCAATTTTTTTCAGGCTTTCCGTTAATTTTTTGGACTGTATAGTACACATTTTGAGTTAATAATTATGGAGAAAGTGGACCTTTTTCATTTGAAGAGGTGCACTTTCTCCAAAATGATTTACACCCCTCACCCCCATCGGTACAAGCCTGTATCATAGATACATTTACATAAATTGAACCATCTGATAGTAATACCATAAATGTGCATGTTAAACAGTGTCAAAAGTCTAAACATAATATGTAGCTGTGGACTTAGACTTCTAACTGGATCTGGTCTGTGGTGTGTAACCTTTTGGAGAAAGTGAAAATTCTTCAATGTCCAGAGCTCCCTCTCTGTGAATACCCGTTTCCCGGATCTGCACTTGGGCAGCTTATCCAGGCATGCAAAGTTGTCCCTCATGCCATCCTTGCAGGTGAGATTCCTTGGACATGGTTTCCACCTGCTTCTGCCATGCGGCGTTCTTCAGATCTGGCCTTCTGTAGTTCTTGACCTTCTTATTCCATAGCATCTCCTTTTCCTCCAAAAAGGTGACCATCAGTTCCTCCTCGTTATAGGACAGCTTGTTGTCCTTCTTGCTCTTCTTGATATTGATGAGAGTCGATGCATGTGATACATGGCTGTCCCCGACCCGGTATGTGAGTGTCCTCGACAGCATCCTCAACGGCAACAGCAGGATCCAGAATGTGAAGGTCAGTGTCCAGGCTAGTCAGCTCAGGGCCCAAGCTGGGCTGCTCAGGGTCTAGACTGGCAAGCACAGGCTTCAGGTTCGGCAGCTCTTTACCTCTGTCTCCACGACCTCTGCCTTTACAACCGCAACCACCAGCATCATGAGTAAATGGTGTCTTCTTCTTGGAATTCAGGGACATTGCATTCATTTTCTTTGGTGGCATCTTGAAGAGGTTGCACACTTTTCGCTGCACTAAATTTGGTATATCAACAAATGCAAGCAATATGAGGGGACAATTATAGGCTTAGTCACGTGACTGCTGTCATATGCGGCTATGGACTGAGTGCACGGTGCATGCACTGGCCATTCGTCCAGCATGATAGCAATGCGCAATGCATGCGTTGAGGCTTTTAACATAAGCGCTCTGTGTACGGTCTCTTTGCGCGCTTTATACGCTCAGTATACGCGTAGCGCGTCAGCAACACGTTATACATTCGGTGCAAGCTCGTTAGTTTCTCCCAAATCCTGACAGGAGTTGGGCGCACAAAAACTATTTTTTTGCTGAATTTCAATGCGTGGGTCGTGCGTTGCACAGTGGGCCAGAATAAACTCGAAGTGTGCCAAAAATAAATACTCATTCAAAACGCTTGAAAAGGTTATCGTAACTATCAATTTAGGGGTTTGCAGACCCGTAGAATATAATGAACAAACTGTATGATGTCATCATAACACCGTTTTTTGATTGGACGACATCAATTTTTATTAAAAGATAAAGAAATAATACATGTAACATTTGTATTTAAACGTACATGTACAAGAGGATTTGACACCCGTGGATTTCAATGAAAACATTTTCAAAACTGTATGACTCATCAAAATACTGTTTTCTGATTGGACAAGGACACAATTTCAATTTCTTGAAGACACTGTATAAATTTGTATTTCAACATGAGGTGTTTGGACAAACGCAAAATAAAATAGACATAATTTAAAAAAAACTATGATGTCATCAAAATATTGTTTTCTGATTGGACAAAGCCAAAATTCTCTTTAATGAAGACAAAATAAATTTCACATTTGTATTTTAACTTATAAGGGATTTGAACACACCAATTCAATGGACACCTTTTCAAAACTGCATTACGTCATCAAAATACTATTTCACGTGGCCAAAATTTATTGCAAAATATATACATGATATATGTAAAACCTATGATGCCAATCATCATTGAAATGTATACTGTATTGCTAATGATGGTAGTCAAGCTGGAATAAGCTAATACACTTTTGAAAACGTGTCAATTTAATGCCACTGGTGTCCAATCCTTCGTATGTTACTATAAATGTGGCATGTCTTCATCAAACGGAATTTTGGCCTCGTCCAATCATATTACAGTATTTTGATGATGCCATATAATTTTAAAATTATGTCTATTGTATTCTATGGGTATCCAAATCATTAACATGTTGAAATACAAATGTGGTATGTATACAGTGTCTTCATGAAATCGGAATTTTGGCCTCGTCCAATCAAAGAACAGTACTTTGATGAAGTTGATGATCTAGTTATGAAAATTTGTTTATGGAAATCTATGGGTGTCAAAACCTCTTACATGTTTAAATAAAAATGTTACTTATACTATATCTTTATCTTTTGATGAAAATTATTCTCTTCCAAAAACAGTATTTTGATGATGAAATACACTTTACACGATAAACTTTACGAGCGGTTTGAATGAATTACTTTTTACTATTTCCCAAAAATGTTGGTTTTTCGTGTGTTTTTTCACAAAATTAACCCCAAATTTCTTCTTTTTTTATTAAGATTATATTACTTTGGGGTGGTATAGTCTGATTTGCCTAATAATAGGCGTATAATGTGTCCAATGTCAAGTTGAAAGCCTTCTTTAAAAACAATACAAGATGTTATTCAAAATTTGCGCTTTGACATGTTTTTAGAGATTTTCCCCACTTTTTAGGCCTACTGTACCCATGCCTGAACGACACTGATGAATCCATTGGAAAGTTTTATTATGGACTGAACAACATTTTTAGGCTGTTTTCTTCTTGAAACCAATGAAATAAGTTAGAAATCCCATATTCACCAATTTTGCTTTTTGGCACACTCCTTGGTCCACTGTGCGACATTACAAGCGTTGAGTCAAAACTGGCACATCAGGGCACTAGCATACCACTTAAAAATCGAATATCTTCAAAAGTCGCAAAAAGTCGCAGCCAATCTTTATTTTAAATTGTTCATGAAGGTTCAGGCTTTTGAAAAATATAACAGCCAAGGTGGGAATCGGCGGGAATGTATAGTTTTTTTGAATTTGATAAATAATGTCTACTTTTTAACACATGTTACTTGATGCATGGCACTTTTTCACATTTTATCCTAAAATGAACGAGTTTGGAATTTGAAAATCCGAAAGGTCCACTAATCAACTTCAAGTAAGAAAGTATAATGCATACTCCAAGCAATGAGATACACGCC
>JAOTQE010108279.1:0-13401 GCA_025631205.1 Nesometra sesokonis
CATAAAAATGAACAAATGGAGTCTATAAACAAGAAAGAAATTCAGTAACTGTTATAAAACATTGGATTTTACCACTGGTTCCCTAATTTATGGAATAACCCAAATACATATTTTAGTTTTAATAAATTTTTCATTCATATTTTTGAGATATGGCTTGTTGTATTCACCAAAATGTCCTGTCCGGGACAAAAAAATACTGTGGAATGCCCCTTATACTGTATACATTTATTGAAGATATTGACTGGGGACCTAGGAGCTAGCAAGGTACCCCGGTCAGGGGTCGAAGGGGCGAAGTCCCCTCCAAGCTCCAACTTTTCTAGATAATAAGATTTAATTCAGATTGATATAGTTATATTAATCTTGGGATTTTTTTTAATGTCTACTGTATACATTCTGGTTTATCCAATAGAAAACCATGTGCTTATTTAAAAAAAAAAACAGTATTTAGTACCTATTATGTTACGTATTAAGTAAAAAACAAGTCCTCTACTTGCTTTTTGCAGGGCGGATCCAGCGAAGCTAGCTAACAGCAAACTCATGGCAATGAGCGTGGGCCCTGGGCCTGCCTAGGGCCTGGGAAAATTTTTCTCTACAGAAGCTCTCTGGTGCGAAAAGTTCAAAATTGTGCAAAAATGATTTCTTTTGCCTGCACAAATACTCAAGTTACCCAAGTTAAAAAGTGGGAGGGGATGGGTGCTCCCTTGATTCGCTCCTGTTTTCGTACCTTGCTTACATCAATTATCAGCCACCATAATTTTAGAAACATGAATCTGAATTGCGACTTTATTCATATCGAAACACAAAAAAACTTCTCCTTCGTGTGTGGGTTCTATTCTCCTTCGTGTGTGGGTTCTATTCCCCTCGAACTTCCAATCACGAGGTCGGTGGTTCGAGACTCACTCTGTTCAGCTGTTTGTGTTCCTAGGCAAGACACTTTATCCACATTGCCTCTTTCCACCCAGGAGTATAAGTGGGTACCTGGGAGGTACAAATGCCATATGCACTGAATACAGCTGCAACATTATTGAATGGATTGTATTCCATAGGTGTTTGTTCCAATGACTGGGGTAATAATTGTGAGGCCTTGGCAGTAAGCGCTATATAAATGTCACATATTATTATGTGACATTATCTTGTTTTAAAGACTCTCAAATGCCTTTTTACTTTTCCATCTGTCAAAAAAACAATTGTTGTTTAGATAGGTAGTTTTAAGGCTTCTAGGTGGAGGAGCTAAAAACTGTTTAAAAAGTTCTAAAAGTTTATACTTACCATAAATAATGTTTTCTAATGAAATATAATGCCAAAGAATTTAAAATATCCTTGATGGTTCAATAAAATCCAAAACTAGTAAGTTTTTGTAGTACACAACTAAGGTCATACAACATAAAGTATTGCTAGAATTTGTTCAAATGTACGGTCAAATTCAGATTTCCCTTGATTTTGCCATAGCATTGCCGATACTTAGAATAATGATTCATCACCATAGGCGGAGCTAGGCAATCTGTGGGAAGCCAGCGTCTACCTGTTTCTGTTTCCTCTGTTATTTTCATATTATAGGCAATTTAATATTTAGAAATAGTGTACTAAATTATATTTTAAGATAACTTCATTTTAAATAGATCCAAACAGTAATATTATTCTACTGTAAGCTGTATTTTGTGTGTACTCCACACTTCAAAAACCACCTACTGTTCAACTGTCCATCTTGCCCAGTTTATTCATATTGTACAGTTAGAGAGAGTTTATTTTGTACAGTTAGTGGGAGAGAGAGTGAGAGAGAGAGACCTAGAGTAATCAAGAGGGTTTTTGGTTTTGAGACTTGGTTAGTTTTAGCATGAATTTCAGTTTTATGTATCTTGAATTCAATGCTGGTTTTGCTGGCAACAGAAAATAGTGAGGTTTCGCAAAGTTACGAAATACAAAAACGAAAACGGATACGTCATAAATTCTTGTAACGTTTAGCTATAACACCTTGAATATCTGTCACATTTGGTGAATATTTTAGGACGATCATCAACAATTCGTAGGTGGAAAACTTGATATGTTTTTTAACACATTTAGCAACTTTCAAAAATTGAAGTGTGACGAATCCGTTTTCATTTTCGTATTTCGTAATTTTGCGAAACGTCACTAATGTACATGGATAACAATTCGGAAATATTTATTATGTAGAAAGAAAATAACAACATAACTAAATTATATTTATACTCAAAAGACAACAAAGTTTAAATAAATTGAATTAGAGCATTACAATTAAATTTAATTTGGAACAAAGTATTTAGTGTCACTTGTCAGTTGTTGAACAAAACCATCACCAAAGATCTAGTGATTTTTTTTCCAACTGCTGTTAGCTTAAACAGTGTGTATTATTTTAATTTGGTTTCCTAAATTCATTAATACTGTGAGTCAGTTGAATGTAATGCTCTGTTATACCTGCACTGGCTAGATAACTCTCCTTGTCTAATAGAACAAATTCAATTTACTAACTATACAGACTTTTAACCAAATTTAAAATTATATAAAATTTAGGATTAAGTAACTTTATAATAGTAAAGTGATTGTTTGTATTATTCACGGTAATTTTAGTTTTGAAGTAACACAAATTTTTGTTCTAACAATTATATTAAGGATGACATTTCAGTAGTAATGTCCTTTGTTATTAAATATTGGTCCTGGCACAATTTTGTTTTCTTTGCACTTCTAAGCAAAATTTGATCTAGGCCTTGGACCTAAAAACTTGAGCCTATATTAGTTGTTCAGGGCTAGAAATTAAGGGTCGCCCAATCGACAGTGGCAACTATAACATGCTCTGGGCCTGAAAGACTAACATTTTTGTAAACATCGTCACGTTAGCGACCAAGAAAAATTCTGAAAACACTGGATTCAGTTTGTTCACGATAAATGACTTTTTACAATGAATATTTCCAATTTTTGCTTGTCAAATTTAAAATTTGCAGGATATTTCCAATGGCGTATATAACTCGCACCACCCCACTATTTAGGATCATGGGTACGCCATCGATTATAACTAGTCATGTACTGGATTTTGTTTTTGACAGTTTTAAAAAACAGGGAGATTTAATTTTGATAAGGGCCAGTTGCATGTATTTATTAACTGGCCCTGCTGGCTACTTGGGATTTAATTTCTAGCCCTTTTTGTTTAAATGTACTCTGTAATTTGATATATGAAAATATCTCTTGATTTATTGTGGAAACCAAATTGCCATGATTTATAGATATAGCATATATTCAACCACCCCAAGTGTAATTTATGAATCCAAAATCTGAAGAAATACATTTTGACAAGCTAAGGTTGAAATTCAACATCAAAATCATCAGAGCTATCTAGGTTTCAGGACTTGTGACAATTTAATAGTTTGTCATTATCAACAGATTTTGGAGGAAGCCTTCAGTCTGCGAAAGAAGAGAGAAACAGAGAAACCCAAGCCAAGTCTCATCAAATTCAACAAGCCTTTCAAATCATTTACGTATGTATAAAATTTAACTTGTGGCATTGAGTAGTAGTAGTAAAACATTATTTATTCACGATAATACATAAATCAACAATGGACGTGTTGTTTTTTCATAATGCCCGTGAGATACTTAAAAAAATTAATACAAACTATGTTTTATAATGAATACTAAATAATATATACATTAAAACGGATTAAAAAGAGTTTAAGTAAAATGATACACATACTGAACTGTATGTTAAAAATATTTGTGAAATAAAGTAAAATGATACAGTAATGTAAATTATGTATACAATATGTACAAAACAATTGGAATATACATTATATACATTAAAACGAAAATACTAGTATTAAATTAGATACAGGTTTATTAAATTTGGTCTAGATATTGTTAGAAATGTACTATGGAGTTTATGATCATTTTTTCTTAAATATAAACGATAAAAGTACATTTCTTTATTCCGAAAATATTTTATGAGAGTGGTTTACATTAATCTTCCTTCCACATTATAAATAGTAAGTTATTAAAAGAAACAAAAGTAATGTATGTAAAAACTGAATACCAATTGTGGCAGAGCCAAGCCAAATGAGACTTAAGTCGCAAATGCTTGTTTTCCAGAATAGGGCAAAATTTTAAAATGGTCAATTTTTCAAATTTTATTTTATTTAAAAAATATACAGTTCATACCTTCAACTTTCATACTACCTTAACAATTTTTATATATATGATCAAAAAATGTTTTAAAAATGCCATTTAAAATTACCCTGCTTAGTCAATGTATACGGATAAACAAATTTTAAATGCAGTTTTCTCTTACATCTTGAATTTTTTAACTTCAATTGTTCTTAACTTCGCAAAGAAACATCGTATGAAACTGATTTTTTTTTGCATGTTAAAGATAATAATGTGTAGTTTTATAACCCATAGAAAACTAAATTTACAATTTTCCAACTTATGTCTCATTTGGCTTGGCTCTGCCACAATTAGGCATAAATTTAACCTTTCAGTGATGATTTAAAGAAAGAAAAGGTGTAAATTTACAGAAAGGAGTTAAATGGGGAGCATTATAGTTCACTGAAGGTTTAAAAATTTCCGATGTTTTCTAGGGATAAGTAAATCAACTGTACTCTAGCAATCAGGTCAATCGTCATCTGGCCATTAGTTTCTAGATCATTTTTCTGGGTTTGGCTGAAATAATTAAGTTTTTTTTAATTACTCTAATACACGAAAGTATTGAAGTCTCCACACTTAGACTTATAGAAATGCATCTTGGGTCCATTATTTATCAGAACAATGATATTGTTGCCTCCTTTCAATCATGTGATGGTTTGTGATGGCAAGCATTTTTAATGCCCATTCTTTAGTATTTTGTATACTTTGTTGCTGATTATTGGTAAAACTAAACGATGTTAATGTTGTTTCAGGTGGAAGTGTCTTGGAGAATGTTTACTATCTTTGTATGAGTACATAGATGATGATCAAACGTTGGTTAGTACAGAGTTGTATATTTATATATTATGTTCTTTTGAAGGAATATAGAAACATTTTATTCATTTTGGAAAAATAGTGTATGGATTGAGTACAATGTTTATCCATATCCCCAAAAATTAGACGTACAATATTTTAATTATTATTCAACTATTCATTGAAAAAGCTATGTCCAACAGTATCACAACACATTCAGATTTGTCTAAGCTAGGCGTACAAATGATTTGGATTGAATTACGGCTTTATATAGTTTATACTATGGACTAAATAGCAACAACTAACTTAATTATGCAAAATAATATACTTATTAGAATGGCGCTGTATAATTAAGACATTTTACAAAGGGTAGACATTACTAATGGTGGTCAGACAGCCATGACAAAATCTCCAGGGATTCTCTTTTTACAACTTTGGTTTATTTTTTCTAAATGTAGACATATGTTAAAAATAAATATGAAATTTGAAAGTTTTTCAGAGGCACTATTATGATTACACATGAAATTAAATTAACTTATTAAAATAGCATCATAATATATTTACATTACATTCCAGTACTAAAGTTATTGTGATATAGTGATAACATAGTCATGCAATTAATGTAATTTTTGTTTTGTTTCTTAAATATGTGTTTACCAGTTTTTTAACACTTTTGAAAGTGTGCGTGCTGAATGTAATTTTTAACGATTTATAACATAATTTAATTTTCAGAGTTTTAGTGTCCGACTCGACCTTTCTGATTGTTTGAATAAAAATGGTAAGTAGAAAGGATTACCAAGTTGTACTTTTTTGTAAATATTCATTTTAAATTTTTTGATATATTTAAGAATCATTTCCTATTTTCTACAGTTGTCTTTTAAGTATTGTTTCATGGTACAAAAGTATTAAAAAGTCCAGTAAACCTCCAAGTACTAAAGTACAATCCACTTCAAAATTGCTATTGCTATTGATTATTTATATTTTATTATAGTATATTATTTGTAATATTAATTTTACTAATTATCGGCTGAATCTCTAGTAAGTGGTCACCTCCTGAAAGTGAAAACGTATTCCAGAGCCAAGTGTATATATAACTATAGGAATCTCAACTGTAACCTCATGTCACAATCAACTCAAAATATATGGCATAGAAGATATGTACTTTAAACCAGATGACATTTTCAGGTCCGTGCGAAGCGGACCTTAGGTTCTCACTAGGAGCGGATCCAGGATCCGGTGAAAGGGGTGGGGCGCACTTTTAAATTTCGGGTGGGCGTGGTTCTTAAGTTTTTCCTCTTGAGCAAAAAAAAAAGATATTTTCCCCTATTTTGATGCTCTGGTGGCGTATTTTTGTCGTATTTTCGGTCATTATTGCAAATTTTCGACCCGGCGCACCTATTATAAGGGGGGGCACAACTATGTTTTGACGATAATAGGGGGCGCGCACCGGTTGCGCCACCTCCCTCCCCCCATTTCTTGTTGTTGGTGTTGTTGTTGGTGGTGTTGTTGCGACCACAACTTTAAAAGCGTCCAGCGTCGCCAGTTTTGAACAAACGTGCATGAAATTTTGTACACATATATTCCAGATCATTTCCAACAAACGTTCATCGCCCTTTTTTTAAGTTATACCCTTTGGTGTCCTCTAGATCCACAAAACCAAAAACATGTTTCACCAGTAAGCAGTAAAAACTCTAAAATACATCTGAGATATCGCATGCTTAGTGGCACGGTCAGTTAAGAATATAATCGTTTAACATGACCGTTCTAACAAAGCGAAGGTCATGAGTTCAATTCCGACTGCGGGCAACACAATAAAAAGTTTTGTTTTGCCTTATTCCTATCCAAGTTTAGAAAAAAAAAGTGTGTAAGTATTAACATTCTAAATATTTAAAATAGTTGATATCTTTAGAACTTTAATATAATGTATCCCACTAGTTTTAATAATGGAAAAATGCTTTTACAACCCGGAATCGCAGTGGAAGCACGGACCTGGTGAGTGGTCGCTCTTGTTGTTGTTGTTGTTAGGTCCGCTTTAGGGGCTCACTCCTTTCTTGTTGGGGTTGTTGCAACTATACGGTAACTTTAAAAGCGTCCAGCGTCGCCAGTTTTCGACGAACATGATTGAAATTTTGCACACATAAATTATACCCAATTCCTGATAACGTTCATCGCCTTTTTTAAAGTTACACCATAGGGTGTCCCCTAGACCCAAAAATCCAAAAACGTGTTTCATCAAGTTGTGTAAAATATGGGTAATTTCAACAAGCGTACGAGTAGCTCGGTTGGTTTACATGACCGTTCTACAAAGGCGACGGTCATGGGTTCGATTCCCATCAGGTGGGCACTTGCTATAATATTTTTTTTTAATTTTTAAAAATTCTCCTTGAAATGAACAATCACATTATTTAAAATTGTGTTGTTGATGGGGTTGTTGCGACCATAAATTTAAAAGCGTCGTTTTTTTTAAATTTTTGTTCGGATGAACATTCAAATTATTTAAAATTGTATCTTAATTTTCTCTTTCAACAATTTTTTCTTCAAAATCTACTAAAAACCCTAGAACGTAAAAATCATGCAACGTGGTCTAATATTGCTATAGTAATTAGTAATGGAAGAATGCTTTTACCACCCGAATTCGCAGTGGAATCGCGGACCTGGTGAGTGGTCACTCTTGTTACACTGTATAACCAAATTTAAAGATATGGTACCTGTACATAATAGTACATTTTAAAGTATTAAAGTCTACAATCTGTTTCTTTGTAAAGATGATAATAAAGATACTGATGTCTCAGAACAAATATTAGGAAAAGAGGAATTTAAGGAATGTGTAAAAGAGACAGAAGACACTGATGGACTGCAATCTTTAAATGATGACCCTGTCAGTGACCTGGCAATAAACTCTGTAGCAGACAACACTGCTCAAGATATGGCATCTACTACAGACACACAGCAAGGTAAGAGGATTCTTTGATTGGACCACTCTAATACCCGATTCACACGTACAAAAATCTTTACCAAATGTAGCAAAATGTAACCAGGATATCTCCCGAGTTTTTCCTATCGAAATATCAACGCATTCACACGCGTAAGTAATGTCTAGTAATGCGGAGGTCATTTAAAAAAAAAACCCATTAGTCAACTAGGCCAAGCCTAGAGAGGCTGGCCTGGCCATAAATGTATAGAGAAAACACGCATACAACCAACTTCAGAACAGGTAAAATATATTCACGGTAAATGCATACTGGTTGTGGTACTAATTTTATAAATTGTCCTAGGCCTAGAGCCTAGGCCCATTCGTTCATGAGCTTGGCGGGCCAGAGTTGGTTATCGGGGACTTCCAATCGTCTTATTGTAGCACTCACTATCACGGTAAACATTCAAATTCTGACGGTTTTTAATAATTCTAGAGAGAGCATTTTTAACATCACGCCGGCTTTCATTTATATGCCTTCTCCTATTTCCACTCATAGTTAGCGTTGATAAAAAAGATTCGTCCATATTACGATCGCCGTGTAACAACAATGAAACCCTGCAAAAGACTATTGTTTTTTAATCGAGCAGCATTATTGCGCATGCACAGAGGCATCAGGTAATGTCTCGGAATATCTCGGAATCTTTACCAGCCTCACAAAGTAATTTAAAATTAAACAATTAAAAAAAAAATGGACTACACCATGACAAGAGGAAATGTCAAAGACAGCATAAAAGTATATCAGAATATCACTTTTTCTGCTCTATTTACATTGTATATAGCCTCCTGCAGTACAGTTGGTGAACTGTGCACTACTGTATGTTAGGTGAAGGTATGTAAACAATAATATGTAATCCCTCTATTAATGTAGTAGATGTTTTTCAATCTAAATCTAAGTAGTATAGTTTATTTATTTTATTTTATTTTGATTTATCAAATTTTATTGTATTATATTTTTTAAATTTTATTTTATCAAGCTTATACAATTTTATTGTACTGATTTTAAAGTTTTAATAATATTCTTACCAGTTTTCACCCTGGTGTAGCAGGTTTATGTTTCATCTGTTTATAATGTGGGTGGCCATAACCTAAAGTCTTGAACTTATTTTAGTCACCTTCCACCTTACTTATTTATTTTATCTAATTTGAAATTGATATGTTAGCTATATTTGTGTGGAAAAAATCAATAAAACAAACAAACATAGTTTCCTTTATTTTGATTGGAACACTGGGTTGTGGCAGTTATTTTATCAACTTCCAAATAAAGCAGATATGTCAGGAAGATGATTTTACTAAAGTGTGATAGCCATTATGTATAGACTAAATAGTCCCCTTCAAGCGGTATGCATCATTAGTCTGTGGTGTAGTAATGGTCTATACTTAAGAGTACTATGAGATTACAAGTATATGTGGGTAAGTGCTAAGCCTGTCTGAAGACCGCTTATTTCTAACAATCCGCCCCAGTGCTTTGACTTAACCATTGAGTAGCCATAGGCTACACACATTACAGGACACCTTGTAGTAAAGCAAGACAGGATACTGTTAATCAATGTATCCAGCAATCAGGCTGAAGGCAGAAATCTAATTGAGTTCCTGTATGTGTTGTGAACCAAAGTGGAATTAATCATCATTCAACTAAAGTACTCTCATCCTGTTCAACATCTCATCTTCCTCTTTACCTTCTTCACCAAACTGAAACAAATTGTCACTAATTGTTAATTTTGTTGATAAATATATAAAGTTGCGGTGCACCATGTGTGTAGTCCTCAACAGAACTATTGAACTCCTCACGATTATGATCAGTATTCTAGATCATCCTCAGAAGGATCAAGGTGTAGATTGAAATATCCAGAATGTTAGCAGTTTTTTTCAGGGCTACAGACATGGTGTATCGCAAATATTTATACACTTGATAATTCATCATGCAATTGGTTCCTCTTCATTTGAAATTCAATTAAACAGTAACATTTCTTATAACATTAATATTTATAATCATAAGAATTTTTTATAACCTTGATTGTTTTCTACCATGTGACATTGATAATTTTGATCCATTCAATGGCAAAAGTGATATTCAATGGTTCCATTTAACGGCAAGCTCATTGTCAGATTTTGAGGTTTTTTGTTGTGCAATTGCCCCAAATACAAAGTAATTACATATGCAAAACAACCTGTACAGCATGCGGCCTTTAATTGCTCTTCTCAGCAATGACCAAATCCTTTTTGTAGATCTAGCACTGCATTTTCCCAAAGAGTTGTTGTAGTTAGTAGTCTACTATATTCGTCGACTATAATAAGTCCTTGAATTTTTTCAGAGCATTTGCATCCAATTCAATATTGCAGCAGTGAGTTTTGTGTCTAAAAATCAAACAAGTAACATGTTTACTATTAACATTAGGACAGTAGATGTGTTATAAAACAACTAATGGATATTTTGTATGGAATGGGCGAAATATTTTATTTGTTGAAAGATTGAGTGTTCCATTCAGCACGGCTTCATCTCCTTGAATGATGCAGTCAATCTGACTGTTCCATTGAGCTCGGCTTCACCTCTTTGAATGATGCAGTCAATCTGACTGTTCCATTCAGCTCGGCTTCATCTCTTTGAATGATGCAGTGAAAGATTGAGTGTTCCATTCTGCTCGGCTTCACCTCTTTGAATGATGCAGTCAATCTTTCAACTCACCAGAATGTTTGTCCATTCAACTCATAAACATTCCAGAGCTCCCAAGTTGGCAAACCAAAAATCCTTGAGATTGTGTCGGCCAGCGTTTTTAACTGTTTTTGGGTACTATATGGGCATCTAAAAGTGAAATAATTTAAATATGGTTTGATTTCTGTTAAAATTTCATCGGTTTTCATAGATATAATTAGAATTGAGAGTTCTTTTAAGTAAAACCCAAAAAATTGCGTATTTTGTAAACACATTTCATTGACTATCCCTCAACATCGTCAGTACGATTGTGGCTTATGTTGTAAATCCTTGTTTCTTGGTGTTTTTTTCTTATTAGCAAAACTATGAACAATATGAATCTTGATGAGGGGGCATCAGTTGTCCAATATATATAACAGCCTTCTTCTTGGAAAGTTGAAAATTTCAACTATTGGTGGCGCCCGCCAAAAAACACCCGGAAAAAAGGATTTATAACACAAGCCACAATTGTTCTGACGATGTTGACTGATAGTCAATAAAACATGTTTACAAAGTAAGCAATTTTCTTGATTTTACTCTCGTTTATAATGCTTTGATTGTTACTAATAACAGTGTAAATTAATGGTTTAGTTATCTATATTTATAATACATCTAAGCATGGAGGAAGTTCCTCCATGATCTAAGTATATCCTTGCCCTTTGATTGGTTGATTTTCTATCAGGTGATATTTGTAATTTATTTCATCCAATGGCAAAAGTGATAGCCAACTCATTTTTAAAATTGTGGAATTTTTTTGTCATGGTATAGGTCCAATACAAAATAGTTACATATGCAACCAACCTGTTCAACAGGCTACGGATAATTGCTCTGCTACGCAATGGCCAAATTGCTTTCTATATAATAGGCCTAACACTGCATTTTTGCCTGGGCATTTGACATCAAAATCAAGATTGTATCTTTGGGTTTTTTGTTTAAAAATCAAATAAACAAAAAGAAATTGACTATTAATTTTAGTACATTAGATATATTGTTATAAAACAAATAATGTTTTGTATTCCTTGAATGGAGAAAGTTTTTTTTATAATTTAAAAGATTGACTATTCCATTTAACTCTGCTCTGCCTTGTTGAATAGAACAGTAAAACTTTCAATCTTTAAAATATTTTCTCCATTCAAAAACATTCATTATTTGTAAAACATTTTAGTTAGAAATATGATTAAACCATATCTTTGATAGTTTGTCATTTCTAGGCTAATGTTATGATGTAGATTCCATGTGGATGATACCTGTGTTGTTCTAGGCATCGTTTTGCATGTGTGTGTGTGTGTACACAGCTCATGAAGAGGGGCTGTTATTTGAGATTGGCACTTATTCATAAATTGACAAAATAGATAAATCAAATTATAGCTCTGACTTTTTCTAAGCAAATTTTACCCCCTACAAAATGGACACCATTGCAATTAAGCAATTAAACTCATCCACCAATGTTAGAATGTCTGGTGATTAACAAAGTGTTTTTAAAGCCCCTTTTTTTCCAAAATCTCGTATCTTAAAAAAAAACATCTGAATTTTAACAATCTTTGAAAATTCATAATTTCAGTCATTTCTCCCATAAAACTGAAATGTATGCTGGTTGTCTGACTCATATTTATCATTTTCAAATAATAAAATTCAAAGAAATGGGGTTTTTGGTTTTGCTGGGGAGAGCAGACCTTTAATATTTGACTTCCAGAGTTTGTTGTATTACTTTTTCAGAGTCTCAGACAGTTGCTATGGAAACTGATCATGATTATGCAAGCAGTATAAATAATGAGAAAAGCAAGAGAGGTCCTAAAAGGAAGCGAGGTCTCTTTGATGAACCAGCTCCTGGCAAACGACGATCTGCTAGGGTAAAAAATTTGTTCTTTAATATTTTAGATTTAGTAATTTTATAATTTACAGTTACATTAAATCTATTGTCTTTAGTATATGCAAGCTTACTACCCTTAAATATGGAAACAAAACTTATGGGTGGGGATATACCAGATATACTACGTAAACCATATTGTTCAACAGGCTCATTTTGAATGGAGACAACTCAAATATTGAGTGGGCTTATAACTAAGTCAACATGTTATAATTCTATAATATTGTATGCCATTGAAGGGAATATAGACAAATATTGTATGAGCTATAACAAAATATTTTCAAGACATGTATGTACAACATTACACATAGTCTAGGTCCTAGACTGCTGCTTGCCTAGGCTAAAGTCTTCAAACCATGTTGTTCTCTTGCAAATATTCACAAAATACTTTAACACTAATTCTTGTAGCTTAGTATTACGGCTATATTGTTTACTTAGAATTGTTCATAGCCAACAGTAGTCAATTGTTGGAAATGCCAAATTTTAACAGGTGGTTCTGGGCCTATTTGTGTGTTCGCCATTGTGCAAGCTGTTGTCTACAGTATTGCGCATGTAAGAACAATCGGTTTCTCAAGTATCCATTGTGGGGAATCAGATTTGAGTGTTGGATATTTATTTATTTATTTATTAAACCATATTTCACGAGGGTAACCCATCCAGCGTGAGCTGATTATGAGGGGCCCTCAAAAATACAAACTTATATACATATATACAAAACTATATAAATATCATTACCAAAACAATATACTTAAATCTACAATTAAATATCACTAATTAATAATGTAATTTTAAAATTTAAGCAAATAAAAAAAAATAAATTGATTCATTGTTGAACAAGAAAGATTTTAGTTTAATATTAAAATTGGAGAATGTATTGGAATTTCTGATTGAAGTGTCTAGTGTATTAAAATATCTAGGTCCTTTGTAACTAAA
>JAOTQE010108290.1:0-13400 GCA_025631205.1 Nesometra sesokonis
AATATTTCGATATTCAATCACGGAAATATGTTTTATTTATGGTTTTATTTCTCATTTAGTTGAAAAACTTTTTTTTTTAAGTAAAAAAAAACGCGACTGTGATTTTGCGATTTTTAGGGTCAGTCGGTAAAGGGCAATACAACAAAATTTTTTTTGGCCTAATGATGATCATAATAACGATGATCATAAATAACGATTATCATAATTGACTGACTGACTGGCGATCGTGGTGAGTATTGGCAGTCGTGGTGACGATAGCGATGACGATAATAGCAATATATTTTGGTCAAGCCATTTGTAGCAGGAACGACATTGAAATATTGTACTTTATTACTTTACATTCTGTTATTAAAACTTCAACACAATTTAGACACCGCATCCTTATTTCATTAAATATTATTTGTATAATTTTAAAGACTTGTGTAGCATCTCTAAATCATTAGTGTCAGGACGATTTTCTACAGAAATGTGTTGTACAGGAAATCACTAATTTTCCCGGATGTCCGATTGTGGGAGGTAATAAACATACAAAAAATCTAAATTTTAAGACAAAAGTGCCGCGTCCGCTTACGGGAGGTGCCCGCTTATGACAGGTACCAAATTCAACGATTAGATAGGAAGAACAAACAGGTCTATGAATTAGTGTCCGTTTATTGGAGGTCTCGGCGCAGGGAGGCACAACTGAAGGCCAACAAGGTATTGCGAATATTATAATAAAAAACTTTTCATCCTTACAATGAGAAAATTACATTGTTCATCTTAGAACTCAAATATATTAAATCGCCTTAAATTGAATTCCCAATGAATGAGTATCAATTCCTAGACAACCAGTCGTTGGTGTCCCCGTAGGGCTTGGTAAGGAGTAGCCTAACTATTTCGGTTCGTACCAGAAGCCACAGACCTCAACCGCCCACTTCAAGCAGCACTTCTGAGACCAACTATTTCAGCATGTAATGAATGACTTTCGTCTTAAATCATCCTCCCAACCCTTTGACCACCGTGCAGGCGCGGATCCAGGATTTTGTGGAGGGTGGTTCGAATGTAAAAGTATGAAAATAAAAAGGGCGTCAAATGACCCTTCTCCTAGAAAATGTCTTTCCGAGATACCCGCAAATGGGCTTTCCCGAAATCAAGGTGTCTGTTAATTTTAAATTTTACATAAGGAATATATCATTTTACTGTTAATAACGAAAAGCCTCTTTTAGTCCAGTCAACTGTGGCAGTTTTTTAAATGTCGGAGTGGGGTTCGTCGAACCCCCGGATCCGCCCCTGCCACCCGATTTATACGATCCTTATCTCTCTCTCTCTCTCTGTAACATACCACGTACTTCCACAACCTGAAATACTATATTTCCAAACTCAAACAATACCAAATTTGTAGAAAGAAATCATAATATTATTTTTAACATTACACTTTCTTCAATTGTCTAAGACAATACTTAACATGAATTCATTTGTTCATCACAAAATCTATGTGTCATTCCACGTTAACTTGTTATTGAAGACAATCCCTAGATATTTATATACCTCAACTAATACTATAAATAAATACTATCTGTGGAAAAATGCTGAGTCATGTAGGCCATATATAAATCAACCAAAGTGCAAAAACGTATACAGTATTTTCTTTTTAGCGAAACCTCTAGTCGGGTGCACAGACGATATTCATGTGAAAAGAAACAAAATTTGTTGAGGTTCAGATAATATCCGCGTTGGGGTGCAACGTTCAGTATTGCGGTGCTGTAAGCCTATCCGATACGAACATTCTGGGGATATTCTACTAAAAAGGGGATGGAGGCGGGATAATACATGTTTAAGAGACAAGTAGGCATAGGTCTAATTCTATTTCTAGGCCCATATAATTCCACGTGGGGTGACTAATACTACGTCACTATTTATCCTGTCCCCCGCGCTCGACTAGAACAGCAACAATTTAGGGCCACCCAAATGCGTTTATTTAGGTTTGTGAGAATGATGAATCGTTTAATACACAGCCCCAGAAATCAGCCCCACGGGTGCCGTTTTCATTGCGTCCGAACTACTTGGGGCCTATAAACTTTTAGAAGTTGTTTTTGACCGATTTTTACCTCAGTTGACATGAGCGTCAAAACTTCAATCCTTTATAACCCACACAGAGAATCTTTTTTACCCTCGCCCCACTGAAGTGGAGAGAGGGTATTGCAATGAGCTGCGTCGATCTGCGTGTGTGTCTGTCTGCATCCATATCTTAAAAACTAATGGGCCGATTTACTTCAAATGTTCAAACAATGTCAGAACCACCCGTATCTAGGTCCTCCCGAGGTTTGGAGCTGGTCCTTACCACATGAATTCTGGATTCTAATCTATATGATTTTGTGTCTACTGCCCTCTCCTAAATGACAAAAATATAGTACAGATACTAAACAGACATGCTGATATACAGTACCGTACTCTGGTCCTATCTGTTAGCTCATGCAAATTCCAAACATAACCTTTCTTGACCCTGAGAATAGTATAGTATGTTTATTCTCTGTGTGCCACCAGTATGTCCCTGGCCTAATAATAAGGAACATTTTCACTTGTAATTTTGGTCTTACTTTGCAATTCCAGATCTCATCATGGAGCTATAATGATCTGATCGTGGCTGTAGAGTGCTGAGCCATCACCCTCATTTGTTCTTCACACTCCGCCCTGGATCCACCCTAGGCATATTATTCCCGCCTACACCCCAACCACTCCTATCTGATCATTTGTAGTGGAGTTGTTTTTTCCACTGAAATAACACACTTAGTTTCTATTTAGACATGGAAAGCGTCTCTATAAACACTTTTAAAAAATGTCTGTCCGTCTGTCTCTTTGTCAGTCTGGTCACGCTCGTTTGTGCACACTGTTTGGGTTTCTCAATTTAATAACTTCGAGATCTTTAATCCAGGAACATTGTGGAAAGTTTTCCAGAATGAAAACTATGTCTGCAGCTGTTCACAAACAAACAAACAAACATACAAACTAACAAATATACAAACAGGAAAAAACATAACCTCCTCCAAAACATAGGCGAGGGTGTAATCGTTTACGACTACTTTGTCTTGTTTTTTATGTACTGCGTACTTAACGTGCACGGGCCAACAGCTTAAGGTTTCATCATGACAATGTTCGCTATTATTACAGTCAACCTTCATTTACATAAATTTTCTTTTACAAACACTATACAGTCAATAATGACATTAAAATAATGACCAATGATAGAAGTGCTAATTTATCGTTGTTCAATATTTTGACATAAATTATGTCATCATCAGAAATGATGATGACATAATTTATGTCGAAAAATTGAATCCTGTCACGATGGCGTGTATCTCATTGCTTGGAGTATGCATTATACTTTCACACTTTATTAACACGTGCCACACAGGCGCAGCACACACTCTACTGATGAGAACTGGCAGGTGATGTAATGTGGGTCACCGGCGATTACACACACTCTATGATCTTTAGAAGTTGTCAGTGTATTGACATCCGCCATTTGAATATGAAACAAGGGATGCTTAATAGAGTGATATAGCATAGGTCTACCATTTTATGTCCACCCGATAAAATGGTGATGCAAGATTTGATGGATATTATTATATTATGATTTGCATCGTAATCATTATTTTCCTTTTTTAGTATGCACAGACTTCCATCATTTTTGTATATGTCATGAGAACAATATTAAATGGTAATTGTATCATTAATCTGATTTGTTTCCTGGTATACGGGATGTGATAATAATCGTTCTAAATTGCATTGCATTGTACATTACATTATATTTTACTGTTTATAAATTCATCTAAATTTGAACAATTTCCTGATAATTAAATTTTCTTCCGAATTACAATAGATATGGCCTGTAAAGGTAGTATTGTCTTCGATTTCAATGGAACACAGTCGATTTGGTTTTAAAATTTACTCGGAAATAATGCAACCTATGCCAAAAGAAAACATTATATCGATCCACTTTGATATGTAGGCCTACACTGTCAACACTGTTTGCATGATGGGGATTATGCATAAGTTCTCAGGGGCTGTTCCATGTCCGTAACCAGCTATGGAGCGTGCCCGGCTCTCAATTTAATGAGTTACCGGGACTGTACGCTGACAAAATCACGCAATTAAATACGAAATACAGTACAAATTTCAACTTTTATTAGTATACAACCTTAAAGTTTAAGAATCAGATATATAATAGACAACACAAATAAAAAGAGGTTAGCCATCAGGCATATGCTTATTTGTTAATTACTAAAATGTCTACTAAATAAAAATTTATACAGTATCCAGGGGCGGATTTAAAAAGCGGGGGGGGGGGGGCCTTGCCCCTGCCCCCTTTTGGAAAGTAAAATATATCAATATTATTAACATTGTCTATAAAACGAAAATATTCAGCAAGAACTGATTCCTTAATAAGCCCCTGAGGCCATTTCCGGACATCTAAAGTCCAAACTTTCCCGGGGATTCATTCTCCCAGACCCCCTAAAACTTTGATTCTCTAACCGGCCACCCTTTTCCAAAACTCTGCATCCGCCCCTGATCTAACAGCATAACACGATACTATTACCAATTTGATTAACAACAAATTTCTCCTAACAGTCTTGTGTAGGGGATATCTCACGAATTATGTTCCGCAACCCAGATAAGCCTGAGAGTAATGAAAATTGCGGATTTACTAGTATTACTGTACAACGAGGAGATGACGGTTGTGCGGACTTACATACATTTTTATATATACAACACGGGCGGATTTAAGGGGGAGGCTTAACAGGCTTAACAGGCTTAAGCGCCCCCTTCTCGGACCCAAACATTTTTTTTTTGTGGTCTTGAATGACAATGGACTAATGATAATAGATACATAGCCGCTGTATATAATAGGTAGACAAATACCAAAATGGGGATTTAAGCTTCCCCCCCCCCCCAAAAAAAAAAAAAAATCAAATCCTAGATCAGGCTGTATACAGCAGCTCCTCGAAGTGGACTGATGTGACAGCAGGCCAATTCGGAATGCAAATAGGCCTACTACATAAACACATGGTATTACATTATACCATCATGGTTTGTGGTAAGAGATTGTTAACTCTGTGGTTAGGCCTACACACTTTTAAATCTGGTGAAATATCCCCTACATATATAAACTCTCACGCCGTTTTTCAACAATTACATTCAACAATTACAGAGGCTGATTTAGGGGGAGCTGTCAGGGTGTCTTGACCTCTCCGTTCCCTCAACTCCAGCTTTTAAAAAAATTAAAACACCCGCAAATTAGCCTATAAGTGTTAGTGTACAACAAATATCCCAACATATTATACTAGTTAACTATGTTTCCCATAAATTCCATATACAGAGCTAACTTCACAAAACCTATAAAATGTCATTACATTTTACCGACAATGAAAAAAATAGTCTGCATGGATCTTAAGGAAACATAGTTATTACAAATTCACTAGTATATGAACAATTTTTATAATACATCACTGGAAATCCATTCAAAACAACTAACGTCCATACGTTTATAAAAAAAACCCCAAATTTATGCTTCTTAAAGATTAAACAGAGTAGTTTGCAAATTATCAGTAGTGGGGTTTCGCAGATTTACGAAATACGAATACGAAAACGGATACGTCATACATTCTTGTAATATTTGAATAGAACACCATAAATATCCGTCACAGTTGGTCAGTATTTTACGACGATCATCAAAAATTCATAGGTATAAAATTTGATACATTTTTTAACACATTTAGAAACTAAAAAAATTGGAGTGTGACGTATCCGTTTTCGCATTTCGTAAGTTTGCGAAAACTCGCTATTAACACAACGAAGAGACAGAAATTGTTATGCGCGCGAAAAGAAAAAACGCATGAGGGCACGCATGACGCACGCGTTTAGTGATTTAACAGAGTGCTAGTTTGTTCATCCACCCCTTCTTTTTAATCAAGTTTCATCCCTTTGTAGCGTCATTACGAAAATCACATAATATCATGATCTGTGACGAATAATCTAATAACCATGTCGGTATTAAAAATCTCCAGGAGTTACATTCTTAATTTGATAAGGTTGGGCTGTACTACTCCGTGGTCTGTAGGCCTATATAATAATGGTTTTCTACTATTAAAGGGACATTAATACAAACCTACGGTTACAAAGCATTATGTTGTTTATATATTTAACACACCAAACAATACAACTTATTGGCTTGCATAATGTCCACGTAATAATATAGAAATAATTTCAATTATTTAGTTCACATAGGCCTAGGCCAGTCTTAATGCGGTTACTTAAAAAATCTACAACACTTAACACGATAATATCAGATAAAACGCTAACAACTAACTAATACTGAAAATTATATGATATAATTTAGTTACGTTAAATACTTAGAGCGTACAGTAGGCCTATAGACATTAGATTATACTCATGATTAAACAAACCGACAGTCACAATGCACTATAATGTTTATGTAAACATAATATCATACAATACAACGTATTGGCTTGCAAAAGTACATCTCATCTTTAAACCAGACTATAGCTTGCTAAATATTTAAAATCATGTCGCATTGTTTAAAAAATATATACAGCCATGCTATTACAACAACAATCCGAACGATTGTTTCAATTTTGGTTAAGTTGTTCACGAAACTTCTTTTTAATGTTTATTTATTACATCTTTTATGTTTTTAAATTTAATTTTTTAAGCATACCAAATTTCCTACATGTCTTACATGTATACATGCCTAATGTACATGTTTTTTTTTTTTACCTTGCATTGAGAAGCGTATCACTGATGTAAAATCAAGACTTAAAAAATAAATAAACCAGCTTTTAGAAAATCAATTTAATTTCTACACAATCTTTAAGGGTGAAGTTTTATAAATCTGTCAATTTGGTCAAGCTAACATTTATATGGCCTCATGACGATGTCAAGTTTAACGTAAAAAAAAAAACCCTCGCTCCATCCCGAACTTCTTTTTTTATATAAAATGGGGCGATCAACGTTTTTTTTTTCTTTTACATGGCCTTTTGAACAGTTAAATATGTATTGTCACTGAAAAATTACTAATTATCCATTGATTTTGAAATTAACTAGTTTATTACCGGAATGGATTTATTAGAGGACATAAAGCCCTTTCCCTAACACTGACCCCCAAAAATATTTTGATTGTTTAGGACGAAAAACCTGTTAAAATATAGAGCATGAATAATGTCTAGGGACTCCAAGAGAAACCTGGGATATGGTAACCAAGGGTATGACATTAAACGTTTTTGGCTTGTTGATATTGCATCAGATACTATTTGGCGTCCAATCATTGTTAATAATTTAATTTAAAAAAAGGAATACTGCTATTTCATGATGATGACATAATTTATGTCGAAATACTGAATCCTGTCACGATGGCGTGTATCTCATTGCTTGGAGTATGCATTATACTTTAATACTGCTAGGGACTCCCAAGATAAAACCTGGGATACCAAGTGCAGGGATACCAAGTGCAAGTACCCTATTTTTGGCTTTTTGAGATGGTATCAGTAGCTTACATGCAACTTGGTGTCTTCATTTGTTAAATTAATTTTCACTGTAACAGTAAATTTCCTTATTATTTTACTATATTATTCTTAGCACTTCTGTATTGTTCGCAGCGGCATGGGATACTAATAATACAAAAGCAACATTGGCCCTAAACAATGGAAAAATACAAAAGGTAATCCAGAAAATGGTAAAAAAACCATAAAGTTGTATAACAAAATTTTTAAAAAACACATTACTTTAGTTATCCCAAAATTTAACGCGGTCCTTGGTACCTAAAAAAGGAAACACTCCCCAAAACTAATGCCAAGATCTCAAACAATGTTGTGTTTCGGCAAAATAAAGATTTTTTTATCAGCAAGTTAATTTCAAAAACAATTTTCATGATTTAAGTACATTCTAAGTAACAATACATTTTTAACTGTTGGTAAAACTACCCCCCGCCGGACACCACCCGGTATTTCTAGGTTTCGGGGCCTGGGTATACAGTGCCTTTTATATTTCTTCAAAGTCAGAAAGTTATATGCTAATCAGTTTTTTTTATTTACCACTTCTCAAATGGAAACTTGGAACGACATTAATATATTTACAGGGCCACTTTTACACAACCCGTTGATATAAGCTGGGGTATCTGAGCATGGCTGACAGGGACGTGCTGAGTTTCGAACTTCCAACCTTAGTTTGAGAAACACATTAATGCACGCTACACCTACCGCCTAATATCACTGTAAACACTCAATTATTACAATTTATGAATTAACTGCATAATGTATCAAGGAATGTGATTAGATTAAAAAAAACCATTAATTCTGCTCTAAAAAAGTAAGAATGAAATAGTACTCGTTTGAAGTGAATTTCTTTCTATAGCAATGGCGTACACACGATTGCTTAGGGTACAAAATTACACCCCTCCCCACACACACCCCACCCCTAGCGGTACAAAAAATAATGTTAATAGGTCTATGTAAATATCAAGATTGGGGACTCGAGTATACCCACACCTTTCAGACAAAATGACCACACCTGATGATGAAATAATTTATGTCAAAATATTGAATCCTGTCACGATGGCGTATATCTCATTGAAATGAGCACACCTACTGAAGACAAGAACTATAAAGTCACACCATCAAAATAGGAGAAATAAAATTGTTGTGGGGTTGTCAAAGTCTGATCAGGAGTGAGCGGAAAGAAGAAAAGATAGAAGAAAATTGAAAAAAAAAAAAAGAATGAATAGGACAATAACAAACTACAGTATATACAGAACTCTAAACATACAGATGACTTAATTTTGTTTTATAATACATAAACTACTTTAAACCTATTAAATTCAGTAGTCACATCCATCTAAACCAATTCCCATTTGTGGCCTCCCTTTGAAAAAATGACTATGTTAACATGGTAGATAATGGTAGTAACAAGGTTGATACAGGTAGTTGACAGGGTAACCTTATAAAAACCACCAAACACTACCCTTGCTACCATTTACTATATAAACACATTATTGTCCATTGTAACCCAAAACCATACATTTCTTAATCAACCTAATTAGAACTGAAAGACAACCAATTAGTTATTGACTTTGTGGTAATTATACTACCTAGTTACTAGGTAGTTCTCTATAGTTCTAGGTAGAACTTCCTATTGATTTAACTTGGTAGACCTACCTAGTTGGAGGGTGTAATTTTTTTTCAAAGGGTTAGAGGGAGTGGAGCTGTTAGCTTTGTGGAAAAAAAGCCTGCAGCCATGTCCTGAGACCTTGTGATCTTGGGATTGGAAGGCAAGCATGTTGACCACCAAGTTACAGTACCACTCCACCAAGCTACAGAGTACCAATCATGGGAGTAATTCATTACCCCATAATACAACTAGAAGTACTCCTTTTACCCTACTCTGTAAAAGCATAGCATATTTAAAACCATTTTTACACAAATATCAATTTTTTTACTCTCTTAAAATTCTATTATTTACCCAGAAACCAGAGTATTGTAATGGTTTTATTTTCTAAATCACAAAACTAGCAATTACTACAATTATGTATGTACAGCATGTAATTAATCTATATCCATTCAGTTATGAACCTAAGTGACAAAAGAACGAACTGGCTAGGGCTTTGACGTACCATGGCATAAATAATATACCTGTACAAAATAATCAGAGAAGGCCCAAAATTGTCTTCTCGTCTTAACCTTACAGACTGCAAAGTTTGAAACCAATCGGGCTTATAGAATTTTAGTTATTGTGGTAACAAACGTTTTTCAAATAATGAACCACAACCACCACCGCCCAAAACACAGGTGAAAACCAATAGCCTCCCCAGAGCTTTTCTCTTGTGAGGCTAATAATAAAGTTTTGCAGTATATACCATGTGTATAGTTCCTAAAAGATCTGTAAGAATTCAATTTTTTATTTTAGACATAGTCCATAATTAACAATAATATTACAAAATCATTAAATATTGTAAATAGAATATGAGTACTGAAACTCCGAAAAATGTCAACTGACAACAGGCCGTAGTTGATTCTACATTTCGTTCTTTATTAGAACATTGTCAAGAATGAATGAATTCTTTACAATGTTCTAATAAAGAACGAAACGTAGAATCAATTAAATATTGTATTACAAAAAAAAAAACCAGAGGATTCAATTACTGTCAACATACAACAGTGACCTCTGTTTCGACTTAACACAAACATTTTTGCAAATTGTTAAAAGAAGAATATTACTGTTGGTAACCATGTGGCTATGAAAACTAACAATTGTCTTCCTCATCAATTCATAAAATGACAGAATGCCATATTCTACACACATACCACTACTACTGTGACGTGGGAGATTAAGTAGTAATCTTAGTGAGTTATTGTAACACTCATTACCTTATCATAATTTGACCATTCTCATTCCAGAGGATGACAAAACTATACACTACATCAAGAATGAATTGCATCTTGTTCAGATTTTTTCTACAGAATTCAAAGGTAAAGTATCTCAGAAAGACAGAACTAAAGATAGTGTATCATGGATACACAGATTTCCCCGATTACCTCGGAAACAGACTATTATCTCTGTATTCCATCTTTCCAAGATAATTTATCTTGTAAATGTGAACTAATAGTCACATTATTACAGCTATCAATTTTAATTTGAATTCACAGTCAGCGTCATCATCAAATTAAATATAAAAAAAAACTTAATGACAACATCACAATTGTGTTCAATGTTACTTTTGTATAACCTTGCGGACAATTATATTTATCACCTATTGCCGGGCTGTTGAAAACCCACACAAAATTATTGTGTTCATTTTTTAAGCAATATTGAAAAATATTGCCTACACCAAAAGAACACAAATAATTGTTTATTGTAGAAATATATACATTTTAATATTTACATTTGGGACAAGACATGGCAAAACCACCAAGCTGTTGCACAGGACATTGTTGGGAAATAGTCAAATAAACAACAGGAAATGGGCAAATTTAGATTGGGCACATCTGGTGTGCTCCCCCTCTAATATCGTCAAAGTATATGTGTGCCCAGTCTTATATTGCATGTGCCCCTTTAAAATTTTCTCCAAAGAATATAATACAGACAAGCTTCTGGCAATCATAACAGAAAATACAGTAGTAGAAAAAAACATGAAAAATATGGCAAATATTGTGGGGTTTTTTCATGTCACATTTGAAATTTGTAACACAACACTTCAACATAAAATGTGTGCCCCCTCTGTTACACAATCCTGGATCCGTCCATGGGAAATATAAATACATAGGCAATTTTTGTGTATTTTGTTCCATAACTTTGGTTATAGATCCGTCCGATGTTGATACTGTAATTGACTTCTAATTTTAAAAGCTTATACCAAGTGTAATATGCATTCGGTATTCAGTATATTTCAATATTTCCACAACTTGGTGTTTTTGTCATGACATGGCTAATTTTAATTTTAGCATTAGCTGAGCCAGAAAAGATATCAATTTAGTGAGATTGTTTTAATATAATTTATTGCAAAAACAAATATATACAAAAGGCTAGGGTTGCAGGCACACCCTCTCAATAATAAAAATGGCTAAAAAATCCTGTTCAACAATCTCCACACCAGTTTGAAACATACCTCCAGCACGCCATGAAGTTCCCCTTGTAACTTATGCTAAACAAATGAAATTAAAAGTCTTATTTAACCATAAAATGTGTTATTGAATGCTGAAACTACTACTTATTTACATTCAGCATTACTGTAAACTACCATGGTTAAATTACAGTAAAATATGTATACCATATTATTAAACATATAAACTGTACATCTCTAGAAATTGTCATCCAAGCACAATATTACAGGTATTTGAAAATATGAGTGACTTAAAATATGTTAACTGTAACTGTTGACATCATAATTTCCTGTATTCATAAGTAGTTGGAGTTGTGTTAACAACTATGGTAATTTCTAGATTTAACGTGCTCAGGAGAACGCTAGTAACATTTTACTAAGTCCGGCGCATGCACATTTTGATCTGTTTATTGAAGGGCTGGAACTTACTGCGGTGCTAAGGTAAAGTTAAAAGTTTTTTCGCCGAAAATACCTATTTTTCAGAGCCTTTACTGCATTTTTTGCAATTTTAAGTTTTTTTTAAAATAATATAGTCTAATTTTGGAATAACTTTATGCATATTTTACAATTTTTGGTTTTATATTTGGCAGGCGATTCTGCGAGCCCTGTTATTACAATTTTAAGAATGTATGTGGAAATTAATTAACAATTTCCACAAATCAATTTTCTTAAGGCACAAAATAAAAACAGTTTTAGTTTCCCCAAGCCCAATAAAGCCAAAAGTTTTTAAAAATCAGGTTTGAACTTTTTTATATTTTCTTAATTTCTGATTTATTGGATAAATACTGTATAACATTATCTTGGATTTTGAAAGAAATATTAAAGTTATCCCAAATTTTAGATATACAAAATAAAAAAGGTCAAGTTACTGAAAATACAGTAACATGGTAGACTTGCTGACTGATCAACTTAAATTTTCAAAAATGCTGTCTAATATAATTTTTTTTAGGCCCTATCAATTTTCACAACTTCAAACGACATTTGGACCATAGCATTTAAAAACAACCTTATAATGCTTTGGTATACTATAAAAGTTTTCATTTCAAATACATTCATTTTTAAATATATATTTACATGCTAGTGTATTAAAAAAATAAAAAAATATACAAGGAAAATGCTATTAGAAAAGTAGCATAATCCTATCAATGGTGTGCCTGCAAAACTAATTAAAAGGGGTGAGTTTAGTTTCAAAGTAAATATACTCTTATATTATGTGCGCCCTCTAAAATTTTTCTAAAAAGATAAAAAAGATATAGTATTGACAAATATCTTAGAAAATAGTTGAAATACATGCAAAATGAGGCAGATGACTTTTTTGACTTTTCAATTTCAAACCTCTAAAATTTTCCTCAAAAGATAAAAAAGATATAATATTGACAAATATCTTAGAAAATAGTTGAAATACATGCAAAATGAGGCAGATGACTTTTTTGGCTTTTAAATTTCAAACCTCTAAAATTTTCCTCAAAAGATAAAATATTGACAAATATCTTAGGAAATAGCTCAAATACATGCAAAACGAGGCAGACGACTTTTTTGGATTTTCAATTTCAAACCTCTAAAATTTTCTTCAAAAGATAAAAAGATATAATATTGACAAATAACTTTAAAAAAAGTGAAACCTGTCACAATGGCGTGTATCTCATTGCTTGGAGTATGCATTATATTTTCTTACAGTGCGAGTTGTATGGCCGAGCGGTAAAGGCAGGGGAACCGTGAACCATGCATAAATAACAGCACGGGTTCGAGGCCC
>JAOTQE010108301.1:0-13396 GCA_025631205.1 Nesometra sesokonis
TGATAATTTCTCACTGTAAAAATCTTATTAAACAATTTTTAAATACACTAGTTTCTATTCTCCAGTTCTTAACTTTGTTGCTACTTTGATATGATCAAGTTAATTTCAAAATTACTGTTGATGATTTTTTGGTCACTTTTAGGTGACAATATATCTTTAACCAAATGGAAATTTTTCAGTAGACATTGGTGACTTATTGAATGGTTAGAGTGAACATAACCAGGATTTAAATTGGGGACTTTTGAATAATGAAAGATGTTGGCACACAAAGGTTCACCTTTCCGCTGGCGAAGATGTTATCTTGTTTTTACTTTTAGATTTGACTCATTTATATCATGACTGTATTGGGTTAATTTGTTTATAGTGGGAAATGTGACACCTCCTCCCCCATGTGTTTCTGATTTTGATTCAGATTTGTTTTTATCTTACCCTATTTTATATAATATAATTTAATTATGTAAATTTAATAATTCTTAGAAATATATTCTTATCAGCTTAATTATATAATAAACATTATAATATTTTTCTATTTAAAATAAATTTGATACAAAAAAAATTGTTCAGACATTTAATTAAGTATTACATATTAGTATTTTAAATGATGGTAACGATGATAAATAGTAGCCAAATATCCTTGATTTTACCAATTTTAATGATGATAATGATAACACCAAATGTTTGTATTTTTAATTAAAATTTAAGAACAATTCATAGTATTTTACTGATTTTATCAATCTATGGTGGAAGTAGGAGGGGCACATTATGCCTGGTGGTAGTGGTTTTTGTAAAGCTTTTGTCCCTCCACAGCACCTCTCTTCCTTTGTTTTGTAGAATTTTTGTACATGTATCTGCTGAAAGGAATAAAATAAATATAAATAGTTTCATAGGTTTCAATGAGCGTTTTATGTATTTCACGTGATAATATCAGCTTAATAAATAAGTGTGTGTGTTTTTAATGGTTTAATTTTAATGTGTAATGTGTTTTAATTTAATAATGAATGTGTAATTTTCTATTTTAATGTTTTCCTTGGCCGATTGTAAAGTGTCCAAAATTCAACCTATGGCTGCCTGGGAACTCTGTGGCCTTTTGCTGTTTTTTTTTAATGTTATTTGTGAAATTTTAATTTGAATAAAGATACCGCAATATAAACATTATATGCATTAGACTACACATGTATTCATATTATATTACAATCTAGGGGTGTAAATTATTCAGTTCTGTTAAATTTTAATTTACAAGTAAATTGCCTTGATGTTGTGCTTTTCAATTATTGTTTTTTTTTCTTTGCAGGAAAAAATAGAGTATGCCTTCCTTGCAATCTTCACAGCGGAGGCTGCCCTTAAAATAATCGCGTGTGGTTTTCTCATGCATAATGGAGCATATTTACGCAATGCTTGGAACTTACTGGATTTTATAATTGTTCTTATTGGGTAAGTACATGTTTGACTATTTTACTTTAGATTGTATGATACATTGACTAATGATAACATGAGAACAGCTATTTAGGTACGCCTGTAGGTCTTCGAAAATGGATGCTGCTTGAAAACCAAATGTTCTGAAAATGTTATCTACATTCTATTGCCTGAAAAACGTGGCTAAATACAACATAGAGACCACTACATACAGTCTAAAAATGCATACAAATAATGTTGTCATGGTTTTTTGTTTGCATGTTAAAATGAGATTGGATACTTACCATTGTTTTTTTTTCAGTGTTTGTCTTGCATATTGGGTTACCAAACAGTTTAAAGGGATAATTTGGGTATTCTTGAAATATTTTATAGTATTTTCGTTTGTTTGTATATTAGTCTGAAATATATTTTAGCATGGTTTGATTGAAAAACACCCATGAAATCCAGCAGTAAGGTGGATGTAGGCATCCCACGATGCAAATAGGATAAAATTAAGATACCAAGCCATGTGATCCATTGACAAATCTCTTTAATCTGCTCTGAGTTTATATAATTTATTTATGTAAATAAAATTTTAATAATTAAAATAATTGTATGTTTTTTATGAACTGAAGATAATAATATACCATATTCTAATAGACTTGCTTTAGTATGGTATATAATGTTATTTGTTACAAAAATTAAGCTTGATTAGATTTAAGTATAAGGGAACTGGTAAAAAATAAAAAAATAACAAAATTATTTTATGACTAAAGTTATAATATAATTTGGAGTAAAATCTTGTTTTAGTATTACATTTAAAAAAAGACATACTATTTTGTTGTTAGAATAGAATAATAAGCATATGTTTGAAAAAATAGGCAAAACTCAGTTGTTTTGTATCTGCAACAATTATAACATTATGCTGTCTAATTCATTAAAACCCATATTACTGATTAAATAGTCAGGCCTACGTAATACGGTAATGAACATCCAAATGAACAGGGAATTAAAAACAAGCTACTATACCAATGGCTGATGGGTAATATGGTTGCCATAGTTACACTTGACATTAATCAGATGTTTCAATATGGAGTATAGGCCAGTGGCCTCAGGCCAATTAGGAATTTCTACATTGAATGAGAATCTCTGTATAAAAGGTTAAAGGGCTATAAAATACAATGTATAAAAGGTATAGCATGCTAGTTTATGCATTGGATAACTAATTAAGAAATAAATATTACATTTATTTTATTTTATGCAAG
Source organism: Nesometra sesokonis (assembly GCA_025631205.1). Classification (NCBI taxonomy): domain Eukaryota; kingdom Metazoa; phylum Echinodermata; class Crinoidea; order Comatulida; family Antedonidae; genus Nesometra; species Nesometra sesokonis. The sequence continues at coordinate 2,658 of JAOTQE010108301.1, forward strand.
AGCAAAAGTACCATGTTATTTTTCAGTTTAATTTCGGTTAATTTATTAGGCCATAAATTACATTAAAGCACTGGAAAAATAGATAAATTTTAATCTCAATCAATCTCATAATATTTTAAAATGTCACTAGTGTATTAAATTTAATTATTATATTCACTATTAAATATTTAATGAAATGTAACAACATACAATAAAAGTTTGTATAAGACGTATGCCTTTTTAACGAATTGACTGATGACAAATATTGCTAATCAGCGGTGCGTAACCAACAGAAATAACATAGCGTTCATGGCCAACTTTATGACGGTATGTTACTAAAAAAATCATATCTCCATAACGGGAAGGCCTATGTGGATATTTCTTTCAGAAAAAAGTTTATAAAAGATATATCTACACCACTGCATTGTCAGAAAAAATTAAAAAAAAGATTTTTTGACCCTTCAAAAACGTAAAATGAAAATACAAATTCTAGGCCCTGTAGTGTTGAAGGAAATTTGATCTATATGCCGAGCGAACCGCGTGACTCCCAGTTCATCGCATTCGGCGAAGTATTTCTCATTTTATGAAATAATTAAACTGTTAAAATACAATTATTGAATCACACTTGTATGAAAAACATACAGAATATTACTTTACAATAATAGGAATATTGTTTCTCAAACTGTACAAAAAGCTATGAAATCGGCCAAAATGGTTACTTGCCATCAGCACGTTTTCATACGTCACACGGATCTAGTTTTCATATTTTCATTTTTCGATCTTTTTTTAAGGTTAACAAAATTTTTTCTGACTAGTCAGTCGTTTTGATATATCTTTTAGAAATATTTTTTCTAAAGAATTATTCACATACCTATTAAGGAGATAAGAATTTTGAAGTAACATGCTATCATAGAATTGGCCATAAGCACTATGTTATTTCTGTTGGTTACACACCGCTGATTCGCAGTGTTTGTCATCATTTCAAGATGTCTACCAATTCGTGAAAAAGGCGTATTAAATTTAATGTCATAAATCTTTGAATGAGCACTGCTCGCATATAAGCACTGCTTACAAATAATTACGGTTGGTAATGATAACACAATTTAGGGAAGCAGGGTTTTTGATATAATGAAAATTATAGTGTACAAGCATTTTAATAAACATATCCATAAATATATATGAGATAGAAACTTACAAGTGAACCTGCCATAAGCGGACACTCTCGTGTTCAGAAAAAAAAACTTTAGTTAGTATTATAACAGCCATTGAATTATCTGGGCATTCTTTAGATTTATTTATATGAAAAGTAGAAAAAAAAATTAAACAACACCAATATTAAATTTAAATTATATTATTTAATTTTTATTGTTAGTGTGAGAACCATGTATTAAATATTTGAGTTTTTATTTAGTACATTATTTAAAAATTGGATATACATTTTTAATACCTGTCAATAAACTAATTATACTCATTTTAGTAGGATTTTTAGAAGTAAATTTAAGATTTAAAATATTATTAATTTTCATTAGATTATAGCCTATTATTAAATGTTTTGCACATTTAAAATCCAACCAGAAGGGTATTCTTATTAAACTGTGTATTATAAACAAATATTTAATGAAAATAAGCCATTATTAACTTTGTTAACCTTTTAGACTGTTAAATTTATTATGCATTGAAAAAATATTTCTCATTATCAAACTGTGTACTAGTTTTATTTTCAGGTGTGGATTATCATACATTTTAATTTGTTTGTACATAGCTATTGGTATCTCTTTAATATTATTTTATTTTTAAATTAAATATATATTATTATAAAACAAGTTTTTATTAGTGTATGGAAATCATACACATGTTCCATACATGAATTTGATTAAAATTATACTTAAAAATAAAAATTAAATGAGATTAATATTTCACAAACACCACTAATTTAATTATTTGAGAATTACGTTTTTATTTGCAAGGAAAGAAATAATTATGTTAAATCTCTATTTTAATGTTAATATTATAATCTAATTAAATTAATTGCGAATTATAAAGCGATTAATTAATATTGACAGGTCCAGTGATTATTCTCAGATTAGCAATTTTAATACATGCTCAACATGTGGCAGAGCCAAGCTAAATGAGACATAAGTTGGAAAAATTGAAATTTGAATTTTTATGGATTATAAAACTACACCTTATTATCTTTTATATGCAAAATAAATCAGTTTCATACGATGTTTCCTTGCGAAGTTATGAACAATCGAAGTTCGAACATTTAAAATGTAATTTTTTAGAAAACTGCATTTGAAAATTGTTTACTCGTTTACAATGACTAAGCAAGGTAATTTTAAATTGCATTTTTAACGTTTTTTGGTCATATATCTGAACATTTTTAAGGTAGTATGAAAGTTGAATATATGAACTGTATAATTTTGAAATAAAATAAAATTTGAAAAAAATTATCATCTTTAAATGTCTGCCTATTGTGGAAAACTAGGATTTGCGACTTATGTCTCATTTGGCTTGGCTCTGCCACACATTGAAATACATGCCATTCTTATTATTGTCACCTGTATGATGCAGTCAGTAACACATTGTTTAACATGACCATTCTCACAAACAGAAGGTCATTAGTTTGATTCATACTGCGGATATTCATTTTTTTTCAATTTTAATATACACATGTACTTTTTACCGCTGTAAATTCTGTGAAATCTCGACTTTTTAACGGGTGGTTCTCTAGTAATTGTGCAATCACAATTTGCAGGTCACAATATCGTCCTGTGGCATACACACATCTTGTTTCTCGAAATAAACGATTGTCTTGCATGGCAAAGTCAGTGACAGCAACTTGTGGGGTTGGGTATTACTTGCAGGTGGTTCAGTACTATATAATATTAAACTGGTTAAAACAGCATAATTGAAATAATAATAATACAGATGCAACAATTATGAATGGCTTTTCCAAACTAACGCAGCTTAAATCTTTGTAATATTATTTCATAATTAATTAGGATGCATCTTAATATAGAAGCATCATCTCCATGGAAACCATTGATTATAGTGAATTTAAATTCACAATGTCGTAGCGTACTAGTTGAACAAAAATGGTTGAACATGGATAAAAATTAAAACAGTGAGCCTTTGGAGTGGAGATCATTTTATGATTTACACATACAAGACTCTAACACTATCACTGATCTTACAGATACTATAATATACATGTTGAGTATAAAATAGTACTGTCCAATTATTGTTGACTATAGCAAGAAAAATATTTTCTGGAAGCCGCTATAGGCATATTAAATTGATGATGTATTTTTATTGGCTATACCCAGAGATATTACAGACAGGTATTATGATGTTAATGTAATATTAATTAATGAAGGTAACAATATATGATGGTACAGGTAAAGGAAAAAAGGAGTTTAGTGTTGTATTTATAAATTTGAATACAATATTGTCTAATTTAGCTTGTTGTATTTTTTTTTATTTGAAAGGAATGGGTCTTTAACCGATTTTTATAAGCAACCAACAATTTACATTGGGCAACTAGGAATTTGTTGCCAGACAAGAAACAAGGTTTGTTCAATCCATGAACAGATACTGATATGAGAGCAACCAAATTGATCTGACTACCGAAACAAAATTTGGAATATTATTTTGCAATCCCTTTAAAAAAAATAACATTCCAACTAGGTGGATCTACCATGTTACATTACTAGGAAGGTCTACCTAGCAGCACAGTAGTGTTATTGGTAACTTAAAGTCGTTAGGTGGTTGTTGAGATTAGTTTTAATTAGTCTGAAGGTCTATTAATGACTGTATTTTCCTATGCACTTTTAGGGCATTGCGGACACCATATCATAGGTAGTCTCTCTTGAGAGGGGAACTGACGTTTTATTGAGACATTTATGGGTTTGGTCATAATAGGATAATAATTTTAATGTTATGTGTGAATGGTAGTGTCTTTTTTTATAGGGTTAACCTTGTAGACTACCTAGATCTACCTTAACCCTTGTTGGAGGATGTTATTTTTTTAATTGGTGGTGTTTCAATATACAGTTAGCTATCTTAAAACAAACAAAACAAATTTTTAACTCTCAATTTTGCTTATTTTTTCTAGACCATCGAATTTAGAAAAATTTTACTTTTGTTTTATTGTCATTGTCCCATTAACAATAATAATATGTGACATTTCTATAATTGCTTATTACCAAGGCCTCTAAGTGCTTCACAATTATTACCTTCACTCAATCATTTGAACAAACACCAATCCACAATTTTGCAGTTGTAATCAGTGCATATGGAATTTGTACCTCACTGGTACCCATTTATACTCCTTGGGAAAGAGAGGCAATGTAATGCCTAAGAACACAAACAACCAACCTCAAACTCCTGACTTTGTGATTAGAAGTCCAAAATACAATCTCCACGCTAGACTTGCTCCAAGTCTGTATATTCTTATTTTAAGTGTTTAATGAAATGCGCCAACAGTGGATGACAAAGTTTTAGTGGTGTGAGGTTTGTCGTTAATATACAGACTTGTACAATAGTGAATGAACTTGTGTTGAGAATGGAAAGTACCGGGTAACATGACGTAAAGATTAACGTGCCGTATTTGGATAATTAGGCCACAGAGTCAACCAATCAAAGCTTCTCATGTTCGAACCACGAATGCTACTATGGTCCATGCGAGAGCCTGAGATACAATACATTAATTAGGGTCTAGGCCTTGTGTTCGCTGATCGTGGTATGTCTGAGAACATATCTTAGGTGTAACTAGATTGGCCTACTACTATTTAATGGCAATGGTGAAAGAATTAGATAACCACAAACAATATGTTTTAGCAGTCGATTGCTTGTGGGAAAAGGCCTAAACTTTATGAATCTACTGGGTAATTGTCATAAATGCATATTCAACTTTTTCGAGTGGATAAGCCAATCACATGCAACTGAAACTAGGCAAGCGGATAATTATATGCACATGAAATCATGGTGGGAAAACATGTGACATTGAAGTATTGACCAAGACGGTGATCTAAAAATCACAAAGGTATGGTGATCCTCCTGCTATGGAACACAATGGGTGCCTTTTAATTGTCTTTTACGAATTAAACCGAATCACCGTCTTGAACCAAGATTACCTCCATGCACTCTGCTTTGTCTTGTCCCATATCAACACAAATTGACAATTACTGTGTGGAAAAAGAAATTTGATTAATAAGGATGTTCACATTTATGAAAACGTCAGTCTCCATAGGCTGCAATTTGTAGTATATTATCATCATCATTATCGTCATCAATGGGTTTCACATTTGTAATATCGTCATCAAGGTACTTTGTATGAGAGTGAAAGGCAACTCAACCCAATAGGATATTAGTCACGTGTCATTCCATTTTTATCTTTGCAAAGTAGTGTTGATGAAAAAAAGTCAGAAAGGTAAAATGAATAACACTTATGCCATTCTGTATGATGTTTAGTACTTTACTTTTTTGCAGTTTAGGCAAATTTGATTGTTAACACCAGGAATTCCTGGTGTCGCCTGATGTCACTAAAATGTTTGTAGGTGCCTTATTGCAACACCACATCATTGATTAAACTTTACTGCCCCAATTGACATTAATCTCATCAAAATTTGATTGGCTGATAACTCTTCCTTCTCCCATTCAGATTAATATAAACATTTTAAATACCTGCCAACATTTTTGGCTCCAATGCGTGAGACACCACGCCATCAGTACTGGGCCATATTTTATCCGATTTTTATCTGACAAGTAAGAAATAAAAAAAAAAAAACGTCATCATTTCTGTCTAAATTACCACTGTTTTGGGGGCTGTTTTTACCGTATTTTACTCTATTGTCTCATGAGTGAGAGATACTATTGAAATAACTGTTTAAGAGTGAGAATTCTGCTAATGCGCTAGAAATATTATTTATGCGTGAAATGTCCAAAATAGACTCTAATGCGTGAGACTCATGCATCATGCGTGAGAGTTGGCAGGTATAATTTTAACCTATCCCATTAACTGAATATGATATGTTATGATCACATCATTCTTGCTCTCACTCAAGCTCTGCAATCAGTTTAACTCAGTCCTTTACAAGTCTCGGATTCACACAAAAAATACTACAAACTTTAAATGTTTGATATAAATTAGCCATTTATGGCACACTTCAATAGCTTTCATTGTGTGTACATTCCCATTAGAGAATTTCATAAATTTTACCCAACATTTGCAAAGAAATGTAGGATAATTTTGAATTAACCACCTCATTGACTTATCACATATTGTGTATAAAGATTAGGAATATATTGTAACGTTTTTCTCTCTCGTATTTTGTCAATGTAACGTTATTTTGTTTGTTTCTCATTCGTCACAGTCAAGTCAAACTGTTTTGTTTACTTCGTGTTCGTCTGGTTCGGCGACGGTGATATTCTGTCGGCTTCTCGTCGTCGAGCGTATCACCACGTAAATAAGTAGTAGCGTAAACTGTAATAAATCTAGTGAGCCTCACGACTCTTTTATTTGTAAATAAATAACAGTAATATGAACAATGTAATAATAATACGGTATGATACAACCCATATCCGACTTCCTCCCAGTAAGAATTCGGATCGGAAAGTGCTGTCTGCCGAAATTTTCGCAGCTATTCAAGATTCCCGGTAGAGCGCCGATAGAACATCTAAATTAGCATATAAGTAGAATCAACCAATCAGCACGTAGACTGACTTGGGTTGAAACATTATAGAGGAAGGGTGAAATAAATTGATTTGGGTTATACCAATTTCGCTACAATTTAGCTAAGCGATCAAGTGGAAATTTACTTTACAAAACTTCATAATGGAGATGTACATCCAATGTTTTTAGCACTAGGCAAAACTAAAGGTTATTAGATGACATGCTGGAAGTCTATATGAATAGGAGCTTGTAACAAACTAATATTGTCATCTATATCTCAGCAAGATGTATCACAACCAGATATTTGAAACAAACTTCACGTTAAGCTCCTGGCTCTTAGTCAAAATCTTGTTTTTCGTGATTTATCTCGAACGAATGCATACGATTCTTTTGAAATAGAATTAAGAATTAACTTTGACTACAGATACTGTAGCTTGAAAAATATGGATGGATTCAAATCACAAAAAAAACGAGTCATCTGAGATATTGAATCATCTGTACGCAAATCCCTATGAAATTGACTTGCAATTCTAGCCATGTGAATGCTTGAGATAATTTGAAATGTCCAAGAGGTCAAAGGTTATAGAAGGCCATCACAGAATTCACAATATTTGATACTCATTGTCTTTTAATTCAGTCTGTTAGTCTCTATTTAATCATTCTTGATACAATTCTCTATCAATCTTAAATTAGAATTTAGAATTTAGTCTGTTCAGTTTAAATATTTACTACTAGTTTCATTTTGTTTTATTGAAATTTTCATCGAATAGCCTATACAGTATATTACATTAAATATATAATTAAATATATGTATATATATTTTGTTGTAAATTTAAATTGTGAATACTTAAATTCTAAACATAAAAATATGTGTTAAATTTATAGATGATAATTATACTTCTCAGTATTATTTTGGTTAGAAAATAATTTACATATTGCTATGACAAATTAATTTTTTGAAGACTAAAAGTTGGTGACATTTTCACTGCAACTGCTGTGAGTTTTATTCAAGGAAATGTATTACTTGTGTTATGCCATGGAGTAATAAAATAGACTCCATGGTTATGCCAACTGATTGTCTTAAAATTAGAATAACAAGGGCGTCCACTCACCAGGTCCACACTCCCATGTCTGCAATTTCGGGGGTAAAAAAAATGTTTCCATCACTAATTACTCTAGCACTAGTAAAACACATGTCATGGATATACATTCTAATGTTTTTCTTGTCGATTTTGCAAGAAAAATGTTTGGAAGGAAAATTAAAATAAACAATTTTAGATCCCTTTATTTTACGATTTTAAATATCTCTCAACTTTTATTTTGGCGATAGGACGCTTTATAAAATATAATTTTCTTTTATGGCGTGGTCTACTATAGCTGATTTGCTTATTTTCGATTGGGAGTCCTTGCGAGAATTCTTCCTTTGTTGTTGTACTTTTTCTGTTTCTCTTTGATGTTCCTTAAGTCTTGTCAGCAATGTTCTCCCAGTCTCTCCAATGTCACTCTGAAGAAGGACACTGGAGGGAGTCGAGGTGTCCTAAACTGTCAGTTTGTTTTGTTTGTTTTGTTTTATTGTAATTCTCCATGCACATATCAATACATTAAATATTGTAAATGGAATAAATGAATAGCATGGAAGGTGACCAAAATAAGTTAAAAACTTTAGGTTATGGCCACCTACGTAAATCAGATGAAAAAGATGAAAATTATAACTAAGTACATTGTCAAATACAAGAAAATACACAATATATTAAATAAATATCTAAAACTAAAGTAAGAATAAAATAAGGTAAATAAAGAAATAAAAAATCCAGGGAAAATCTATAAACCTTTCCTTCAATAACATACCGGTAGAGAAACAATAGGACGGACGACAAAAGAAGAACCGCTAATCGCCATATAGAGAGACCAAGAGGCTTTATAATGATGCTTAAATAATGAAACTGAAGATTTGTTTTTAAGAAAGGTGGTATATTGTCAGTCAGGTCAGTAAATTTGATTGGTTTGTCAAAAAGTTAAAATATAATCGTTTTAAAACCAGATGAACATTTTCAGTTAGTACACATTTCTTTGTGTCTTCTTTTTTATGTGAAGTGGGCATTACTACAGCAGTAGATTATATTTTATGAGAAAATTAAATGGAATCCTTGTAAACTGTAAATAACGTCAAGTGAACGTTCTAGGTACTTTAGTGAACGTTCTAGGTATTTAGTGAGATGAGGCGAGATGACGTAAGCTATAAACTTAAGATGTTACTTTGATTGAAAATGGGTTCGCTTGATGGAATATGATGAAAAACAATTACATTTCTGCTGATAAAAAGTTATAAATGTACTAGCATCATAAAAGAGAACTTGTTATGAAAACCTGATAAGAATATATTGGAAGAATTTGCTGGTAATGTACTTTATGAATGACTAGTAAAATAAGTAATTATTTCAGTTGTCTTAAATTGAAATTTTAAAGTATAACTTTTTATATATATATTTTTTCCTACCATATGTATAAACATGAAATGTTTGTTGCAACCATAACTGAACAATGTTTTTGGCAATATTTGATTGAATTTCATTATGGAAAGGGTTTATGCTGGCAATAATGGTGGCATGGTATGGTAACATGGCAGTATTTTCTATATAAGTTTTAATGACCATGTTACATAGCCTGATCTGATAATATACTGTATACGTTGTTATTTTCACGTACAGAATTTTTCGCGATTTCCCACTTTGTTGACGTTTTTGCGCGTTGATATTTTCGCGGATGCCATTTTAGCTAAAAGTTGCATTCTAGGCATAGGGCCTAAGCCTAATTAACTACAGTAGAATCACGATCTTTTCTACTTAAAGAAGCTTAAACCCCCAGCATTAGGCGGCCGTTTCTGCTACTGCCTAGCCTTGTACTAGGCCTAGGCTATGACTAAGTAAAAGGGCCCCAAGTAATAGGGCTAGTAGCCTATACCCTCCGTGATACAGTAGATATTGTCCAGAAGAAAATGGCTGTTTCTATCTTTTTATTTCAGATTCCCAAACCTTTCGTACTGTACTACATACAGTGCATCATCGCAAGCACCACTGACTACAACATCATAGTTCGTCATGCGTCGATCTTCCGGGTTGACGAGTAGGGCGCCACCAACAATGTTTACAGTTTTAGTAACTTAAAATTACACTTTCGCGAGTGGATAATTTCGCGGTAAGGTTCTCATTCGCGAAATTCGCGTAAATTAAACCCCCGTGAAAATAACAACTTATACAGTAGTCGATCTTCTTACCTCAAAGTGATGTAGCATACCTGCCAACCCTACCGATTTTGGCAATAGGCTACCGCTGTTTTGTTCTTCCTACCGCCTACTACTTTTGCATGTAAATCCTACCACTTTTTAAAATTTTAATATCGAAAATAAAAATTTACATAAGGGAAACCATTATATGTAGCAAAAAACATAAAAATACATATCGAAATGCCACTAAAAGTACCAAATCTCAGTCTAATTCCTCCCAATAGTGGCAGTCGGGGGGAAATGACTTTTTTTTGTTCATCAAGTTAAAATTCGGTAAGATGAGGGTGATTGTGCATTGGTAATCAACCAACTCGACGACGGCGAGACGGCCTATCACTTTCCAGTGTGCAAAGTCTCAATTTGCCAAGATTACATGTTACACATCATATAATTTTCTACTTCAAGTCTCCTATGGGTCACCATACAACACTTAGAATGTCCTAGAGTAGACGTAATCAGTATAATCAGTTGCTGATTCACTTTAAACCATGCGATTTCAGATTTGGTATTCAAATTTCACCGATTTTATATAATTGTGCCTATTTGTATTCATCAATCTGTTTTATAATTCTATTGTAATTTGTAGTAAATTTGGAGCCTGCTACACTTTACACATTCACAATAAAACACATTGATAATAAAAAATTAATGACGTTAGTCTCTTCTGTTACTATCATCTGCAGATTCCCTTTTGTTTTATTAGAAAAGAACGTCTATTTCGTGAATACTTACCTACATAAGACTGACATATATGCCTGTTCTCTCCGAACACGGAAGAACACCCCTCGAAAAACAATAGCA
>JAOTQE010108312.1:0-13396 GCA_025631205.1 Nesometra sesokonis
GTTGTAATTTAACGTCTGTAACATCACTACCGACAACATTTAATACCAAAAAAAGATCGTTTTTTACCCCTTATAAACTGGCAAAAAATCGTAAATTTTTAATAAATAGCGCCCTCACAATGTATGAAATCAATGAAGCGTTACCAACGCGGCTTTCCGACTGTCTTGAACCAAGACTAGGGTATCCTCATTCATCTTAAGACTACTTTAAAAGATGTATTGGGTTCTTTAGTGCACATGGGTCGTTTGGGGCTTTATGTTTGTGTAGACAGGGGCAGATCCAGAAAGAGGGAGCCCAACGCCAAGTTGGAATAACTCGGGTATGAGGTTTTAACAGGAAAATGATAACAATAGGCATGGATCCAGGGCCCAATAAAATTTTCTCTACAGGTGCTCTCTGGTGCACTTTTAGCATCCCAAAATTGTGCACAAGACATATTTTTTTGGTTTCAAAAGGGGAGGGGGAAGGTCCGTTGGGGCCCCCTTGGATCCGCACCTGTGTAGGGTGTAGGATACACTGGTGAATAAGGCTCATTCCTTCCAAAGTCAAAAAAAATAAGCATTCTAAATTTAAATTGTAAACTATATTGTATTCAAATTTTAAAATATAATACTGATCTGCCATATTTATATACTTTTATTACTTCCAAACATTAAAAAATTGCTAAATAATAAAAATTTATTTTTTGGGTGGAAAAAAAAAACGGCGCTAACTGTGGATAGAATAACCAGGGTGACAACTGTGGAGATAATATCTACAACCTATTGGCTTGGCAACGGGGACAAAATCATCTAGGCCTAGCTTAAGAGTTCAGTAACTTTTACATCATTTCTACTCGAGAATAAAACTAAATAGGCATGCAGGTAACTTATACTTGCAAACTTTTTTTGGCTCCATGCGTGAGACAAACTTCGGCCCCATTGCTAAGCCACATCTTTTTTTCCCATTTCGATCTGACAAGCAAAAAAAAAGGTCATCCGGCCGTTTATGACCAGATTAACCCTTTTTTGGGACCGCTTTTACCGAATTTTGCTCTAATTTGCCTCTTGAGTGAGAATTCTGCTAATGCATAAGAAAAATTATTTATGCGCGAGACGTCAAAAATAGGCTCCAATGTGTGAGACTTGTTTTAGACTTCATAAACAGGTAATTTTCCAAAAAAGTTAAATTTTTAGGGTAGTTTGTGGAAGGAATGCGCCTTTAAAACTCCAGATTCTCTGTAGCCTGCTTTCCATAAAATCACTAAGTCATCTAGTTATTTAACGTTTTGATTGGAGCCATTTCGACCCTATAAATAATGTAGTGCAGTACTTACTGACGCAAATTTTCGATCCGTCTGGATCCTCTTCAGGCATACCCGGTACTGTAGACTGGTCATCTCATACAAAACATTTCAATTCATTCCATGCATAGCACAACTTACACAACAAACTTTATGGTTTAATGGTTATTCATGATCACAGTACAAGGTCATGACGTCATACCATTGCACCAGAAATCTAGGCCAAAAATAATTCAGTATATACGTATAGATGTAAAACGTCCACATAGATAGAATAATTCAAGCCGCAAGGTTTTTTTTTTTTTTATATTTGAGGTGGTAACCTACTGCGGGGAATATGGGTGGTTCCCCACTTGTCTTTTCTATTGAGGTCAGGTTTCTTATTTTTATCATTTCTGCCTCCATCACTTGCATGCTAATTATCTTGATGCTTAATTCTTTCATATCTCCTTTCATGTGATGGTGAAAAACTGATGTTTTATCTTTATTTTTGTACTTACGATAATGTTCGTTAAAGCGTTCCCCAATGCTTCTCCTATGTAGACGCCCTTCTCTCTGGAAGTTACACTAAGTCATCTTTACAGTATTTCCATTGAATACAACCCACAACAGCAGTTGCCGACACAGATTTGTATATTTCAGGGTTCATACACCTTATAAAAGTAAAATTCAAGGACACTCCAAGTCATATTTTCTAAATTTCAGGGACACTCAATCAATGGTATTCAAAAAATAAATCTATCCATCATCAGGCCTCCTCTATCCAGCTCTCCTGGATCTATCCCCGTAGAGTTCACTTTTAAGTGTATTGGCTAGCTGGTCACTGTAAATCAACATTCCAACAAAAATGTCACATCTCACCTACAATGCAAGTCATTTTATGGCAAGACCTCACCAATGTACAATTTGAAAAAATTAACAACCCACACAAAGTTATAGATATTATTATTGTTTTATTTGCATCTAAGAACATAATTTATTTGGAAGCAACGGAATAGGTAAGTTGGGGGAAATCACAACGGAAATTTCATAACCATCTATTAACTACAATGATGTTATTACTATACCATTATTATTAAAGAATATGAACTTTTATACTAGTTATCTACGACTACTGATGGAGAACATAAGTTGATGCTATAGTTACCATGGGCGCAAACTTATAACTAAATTATAATTCATAATTAAAACTAAAACTTATTTTGTAATGTTTTTACAGTGTAATTAGCATGCATCATGAAAAAAGGGAGAATTATTGTAAGAATTATTAATTTATGATGTTATATACAATAGAATTAAATTCTCCCCTGTACGACATTTAATGGAACGTAATCAGATTTCAACTTATTTTCAGTTCATCTTTTCTCCAATTTGTTAATAAGCTTTACTCACAATAAAATACCAGCTACAATACACTATATTATCATCTAACTATAATAATTAATAAATATTATTTAAATAATTATATAATGGACGTAGGTAACAAAACTTTATTTACAATAATTTCTTGAATCAAAACCAATCTATTCAACTAAAAAGCACCACACAATGTGCCGAGACTCAATTTCTTCTCAACATTAAATCCAGGCAATGCATTATCTTGTTATCCTAAATTGGAACAATCATATTTCTTAAAATTATTATTCTTTGAATTACGTAATAATTACTTTGAGAACCTCTTGCGTAAGACTCACCCACAACTTTTCACATCCACACCCCTTCATAAGTGCAAGCTACTTCATCAAGAATATATAGACTATATATATATATATATATACTATAGCTATAAATGAAGAATATACATACAGTATGCAGTATACAGTACACATGGCTTAGCATAGTACAACTCCAAATAGAAACAGTACTAATACTAAACCCTTACTCTATTACTAGCCCCTTAAACCACACAACTTTCGTGCAGAAGTCCTAAATTGTGGATATAAAATTCCTGCAGATTTTATAATGGAGGCCAAACATTGTACAATTTTACTCAAAATGTGTGTACAGGTACTTAATTGTCCACACTTGACACGTTTGATATTATAAAATAAAAAGGTTTTGGGCAGGCGAATTATTGTAACAATACAGTACCCCATTGTTTTGACGGAGAGTATAATTTTATGTACCAATTTCCATTTGAACAGGTAAGATGTATTGTATCATATAAAAATATGATACAATATAATTTTTAAACTTATTTTTCATGCATATGCATAAGAAAATTTAGGTTGTTTATATGTCTTATTGTAAAAGTTTGATAAATCAAGGAGAAAGCCTTGAGAAATTAAAAGTTTGGGAGAGTATTGGTTTTTCTTGAACCCGGAAGAGGGCCAGAAATCTGAAGATGCCCGGAGCAATTTTGAAGACTTCAGAGCTCATGATTTTTACATTTTTATATAGTATCTTATAAGAACATCCAAGCGCACTGTTGAGTTTGCTTATTAGAAGCTACTAAAAAATGCAAGTGTAAAAAGTATAGAACAGCCACAAATACTAATTGCAGATTTAAGGATTTTAGGGAAATATTTATCTTCTATTGGCCATTATATTGAGATAGACAGTACTCTATTAGTATCCCAGTATTTGATAGTAACCCACACTTTAATTTTATCCCATATTACATACCAAATATTACACTAGTAACTGGTTTCCATTGCTGTTTATAGTATTACTTGTGCACTCTGTTAACCAATTCACACACTTCAATTCAGGAGAATAAATGTTTTATGCAACTACCATAGTATACATGCTGTAGCACTAATATGCTTTTATAGAGGATTCGGTATGGTGATTAAATCAGATGGCTACTTGATAAAGATGGCTGCTTAATAGACAGCAATGCATATTAGAGAGCGGCACTCATTAATACAATATTGGCATAAACATGTAGTTGGTAGGCCTACTCTAAGTGTTTATTTTACACACAGGGTAATAATGTACTTTTGATTAAGTATCATACCAATTATTGGTACTGCAAACCATAGCTGGTGCGGCGCCGATTTGAGAATGACTTTAAATGCTAATTAAATGAATTATAATTATCGCTGCTCAAAATTGTGGCAGAGCCAAGCCAAATGAGACATAAGTCGCAAATGCTAGTTTTTCACAACAGGCCGAAATTTAAAAATGGTCAATTTTTTCAAATTTTATTTTATTTCAACAATATAGAGTTCATAGATTCAACTATCAAAACTTAACAATTTTTAGATATATGATAAAAAATGTTTTAAAAATGCAATTTAAAATGATCTTGTTTACTCAATGTATTCAGATAACAATTTTCAAATGCAATTTTCTCAAAACTTACATTTTGAATGTTCGAACTTCGGTTGTTCATAACTTTGCAAAGAAACATCGTATGAAACTGATTTTATTGCATGATAAAGTTAATAATGTGTAGTTGTACAATCCATAAAAAACTCAATTTTTAATTTTTCGACTTATGTCTCATTTGGCTTAGCTCTGCCACAATTTGACTTTTTAGTAAAACTAGCCTTTCACTGGGTAAGTAGGAGTGAGTTAAACTAAAATGTGGCTCAAGTAAGTTAGCTGATATTTCAACATCCTGGGCTATCCGCACTGGGCTTATGGTAAAACTAATCAGCGGGTTGGTTAGTTTTAACGAAAATAAAAAAAAACCAATGTGACTTGCAGCTTCCCATTTGAAAAAACAACCTCTGACTAGGTAAGTCTACAATGTTAAATTACTAGGGAGATCTACCTAGAACCACAGTGAACTACCTAGTAAGGTAGTATAATTACCTTGTCTGATGTTATTAATACCTTAAGGTCAATAAGTAACTGCTTTTTTGTTATGATGTTAGTTCTAATTAATTAATGCAAAGGTTTATTCCGCATTCCATATAATAGGGCATTGCTGGCCATATCCTTGGTAGTATCCCTTGATATGGTAGTTTTTGCAGGGTTAACCCTATTAATTACCAATATCTACCTTTTCACTAGCATAAAAAAACACATTGATCAATTACAGCACCTAGAGGGTACAATATATTCCTCAAATTCTATAGATATCATTTAAACACGGTTATTAAAAAATAGCATTCCCAATACTCTAATTTCCCGTACAGTAATTTCACAAAGCCTACTTCCCAACTTGCATATATAGTACCAAAATCCAGACTCTTTAAAAAAACCCACTAGACCCCACTCACTATACCCCACTAGACCCTACCCACTCACTAACAGTAGCACGGTGCTCTCTTTCTATTAAGGATAAAATAATCAAGGTATAAATTCTCTATTTCTACATTCAGAATACACATACAGTATGCATATGTGCATTTGTAATAAAGATTAACAAAACTTTTTTTTTTTAGCAGAGGATTAACTTCACACACGTTTCTCCATGTTAGCATATCACATGAATAGGAGAAGACTAAAAGTTCTTAAGGAGAAATGGTAGATTCTTTACACAAGAAACTGTATTTTGTTTCCTGTACTAATTTGCAACTAAACATGTTTTGTTTAATAGATTTGCAATGTGTAGCTTTTAAAAGAGAAGAAACATTACCTTTGTATATCTACATTTTATGATCACCATCTCATGATCAATCCAGATACAATATCAAAAACTAGTAATATGTTCACATAGACAGACATCTCAATGATCTAGGTGATCACAATTTCACTCTCTTAATATTAGATCATACAAATGAGTTCAAGAACAAAAACCACTTAATCAGAATGGTTCCATACCAAAGAGCAAACAATCATATACCCATGAGCAATGATGACAATATGATCACATTCCAATGAGTACATGATCACATACCAATGAGAACATGATCAGAACAATCATATACCAATAAGTGAATGATCACACACCAATGGGCAGATTATAAGAATGATCACATACCAAAGACCAAATAAGCATACCTATAACCTATATATAAGCAATGATCACATCCCAATGAGTACATGATCATAATGATCACACAACAATGAGCACATAATTGGAATGATCACATACCAATGAGCAAATAATCAGAATGATTACATTGTAATAAGCACATGATCAGAACAATCACATACAAATAAGAGAATGATCACACCAATGGGCATGTGATCAGAATAATCACGTACTAGAGCAAATAATCATATACCAATGAGCACATCAAAATGTGTTAAGGATCAGAATGATCACATACCAATGAGAAATTGATCGGAATGATCACATTCCAATGACCACACGATTAGTATGATCACATTGCACATGATCAGAACAATCACATACCAAAAAGAGAATGATCACACCAATGAGTACATGATCAGAATGATCACATACCAATTAGAGCATGATCAGAATGGTCACATACCAATGCACACAAGATCACAATGATCACATGATCAGAATGATCATATACCAATGACCACATGATCAGACTGATCACATTCCAATGAGCACATGATCTGAATGATCACATATCAATGAGCACATGATCAGAATTATCACATACCAATGAGCACATGATCAGAATAATCACATACCAATGAGCACATGATCAGAATAATCACATACCAATGAGCACATGATCAGAATCATCACATACCAATGAGCACATGATCAGAATCATCACATTTTAATGACCAGATGATAAGAATCATCACATTATAATAAGCACATGATCGGAATTATCACATGTCAATGAACATGTGATCGCAATAAGGACATACAAATGAGCAAATGATCATAAACCAAAGAGCACAGTATTGGAATGAAGAATGATCATATTTTCAGTAATAAAACTCTCCTTACCATATAATTTCACTAAGGATCACACACATAACTACAATTATTGTACTCGCACGAAAATACGCCCAATTTGGATAAACACCCCTCTAAACATGAAATTTTTTATCCGCCCCTGAAAATTGAAACAAGCGCCCTTTTTAATTGTGAAAAGCATTCACTGACCTAAATAGTCTATCCTATTAAAAATTATTCATCAATTATTATACATTTCCAGCATCCTTAACCCGTAATAATTTCTATGATGGAATCAATAAAAAAAATTGTTGGCCGACGAGTAGAAAACCGTCGACGCGTCTGTCAACCACACACACGGTCAACGATGGTTTAGTCATACGACCACCGTACGACCATTGCACGATACAGTGAGTTCCCAGCTTTAGTCAGGCTCAATAGTTTTGTAACCTTCACTGAATTTCCATATTTTCCATTAAGCACCCTATTTTAATCCCTATTTGAATGTGCATGAGCACCTATTTCCGCAAGTACTGTCTTCTATGATCAGTATTTAGATCATGAACATGATCCACATTTGTCTCACCACAAATTGAGTCACCACAAAATAAGTGGCATCGTAGGTGACATCAAATTGAGATAATCACCAAAATATGAATTCAAAAGTGACTCATAATGTGAGGTCTCACCACAAAATGATTCGCATCATAGGTTGGATCAAATTGAGACAATCACCAAAATAGGTCCGAAGTCAAATTTTGTGAAACTTACTTTTTATCATTTATGAGCACTAAAAGTCAAATGTTTGTGAATCCTATCTTATCAATACTATGGAAATTTACATCATAATATAATTCGTATATTGGTTTCATTGAGGAAAGTGCCATTCATATGCAGATTTTGTGAGATTTATAGTCACTTGTTTATTTTTAGATTGCTTTATGGGCGATTTTCTCAAAACTGTGTTTTCATATATTTAAACTTCCAATGCTCGTATCTTTTGATCTGCTTATTCAATGAATGTCATTTAAAGTAGATTTACAGCTTATAACATGTTCTATTTGAAGGTACCAATAACTCAACATTGAACTTTTCTACCATGAGACTCATTTTGTAGAGAGACCTTACATTTTACAATGACTAATATCTCATATTTTCCATATCATTCAACACCTTGATCACATTTTCAAGTTGATCACTCACTATGTTACATAAGTAATTGAGGCATGTCACAGCAAAACCACCAAGTTGTAGGAAATTTGAAAATTGAGGTTTTTGTTAAAACCATATTACACTTTTCTTAAGCTTTAAAATGAGGGCTCAATTATCAAAATCAGAATTCTACAACTGAATTATTATTATTATTATTAAGTTAGTATTTCTTTATATTTTCTGTTGTTTATTTGCTTATTTCTCAATAACTTCCTGTGCGACAACTTGGTGGTTTTTCAATGACTAGCCTCAATTGATCACCTATCAATAACTATTTCTTTTCATATAAAATATAATAATTTCTTTGCATTTTGTTATCTTGACATCAGATAGCATAAATCGCATCTCACGTTGCACAGGATCCGATATATGACCACAGAAGAATATATAAACTGTGCTTCTTCCTGTGCTGGATCCAATTTAAGTCAAGCCAAAAATCCACAATGTGTGTATTGGTTCCTGTGGTGATGACTTGGTTGCTTGTGGAACCATATTTGATTCTCTTTAGCTGCCTTTTGTCAAGTTATTTTAAGTCTTTTGTCTTAACTTGTTCAAATATAGACAGGCAATTCTTGCCCTGTTAACAGTCTGTACATAGATAATGGCATTGTTTTCATACGAATCTAAAAGGAACAAAATGTAATTTTATTTAAACCATATATCCACAGCAAAAAAATTTCTGTTAAATTATGCAACAAAAACTCTGCGAAGAATTGCTGGCATGAAAATTATGCAATAAACACCCTGCAGGATGGAGGTGTTAACAGATTCTAACATAAAATAAATTATCCAATAATTAGACAATCACATTTTACCTCTTGCAGATGATTCACCATGATAAAATGGGGAAGTCGCCGGAAGTACTTGGTTGCCCATGAGGTAACCAAGGTCTAAATTATGGTTGCCCTCTCACTTGTAGTTGAATTTGTTGAATTTATAAAAAAACATTTTTGTTGTAATATTGCTAAGCCAGCGGTTAATTTTCGTGCTGCTCACATGCAAAGGAGGAACCGGAAAAATAAAAAGACCTTGTGAAAATTTATTTCCACAAAATTGTCTGTAGCAAGAACGTAAATTTGCGAAAATAACAAGGTGCAAATATTGTAACTGGCTTGAAAATGTAAAAATTTACAAAAATGAAAATTACCGTTTTCATAGTAAGTAGTGAAAAAAAATCAAATGTAAAATGTCTGGAAAAATATATGGTTAATTATCCAGGTAATGTGAAATTGCTGCAAGAATACTACCTTAATTATAATTGGTAACAACATGGCTAATATTGATAACAACTATGTAATTAGAAGAACAATGAGACAGTACCATAAATGTTAAATAATGCATTGTCTTCTTTTACAAACGGTTTCACAGGATCAACAGCTCGACATCTCATCCAAAAGATGATGCATAATTTAACTTTAAACTAAGAGATGGCTCAGTAGAGCAGATAAAGCTAAATATTCAACTCTATTACATAAAGCAATTGTAACACATTAAAATATTTTACATTACCTCGCCAACTGAATTTGACAACATTTCTACAATTTTCTCATGTGTCACTGCCACAACGCTACTGCCATTGATTTCAATGATTCGGTGGCCAACTCTTACTCCACCCCTTTCTGCAATCCCACCTCGCATTAAGCTGCAAATCTGTTGGGAAAAACATTCACCAATATCATTATGCATTCACCAAGTTGTGAGCAATATTGCACTGTTCGATTGGCATGCTCTCTATTGAGACGCAGAGATGTGGGCTGCCCACCATAAAAATGTCCCACGCACTTCCAAGCTTATTTTAAGGCCTTCCACCCAGCTTAAATTTAACCTGTCACCGACCCTAAGCCTCTGAAAAAGGTAAAAATACTTTTTAATCATAATCACACCAATCCTTATATTGTTGCCGCCCATACTTGGATTTTTCAAGCTACATCCCTGAAGATACTGTACTTTCTCGGCCGACTATCAAAGATACCTTGGCTAAAATTATTAACGAGTTGTTATAGTTTAAACGCAAATGCCAGAAGACTATTATCATTAACCCCTTTCACACAGAACTGTGAAATGGGAATATTGCGGTAATTTGCGAATGCCAGCTTTAGTGTGAAAGGGTACTTTCCCTTCAATGCTGGCACAGAGAGCGCCTCAGACCCTAGATATATTACTGTTATATTAGTTACTGGGTTAAGCCAGATGTGTGTCAAAGAGTCCACTGCATAAGGCCGACTTACGCGGTGAAGCAAAAACAAGGGTTAAAGTTTAAATCAATGGTAAAAACAGCGCCTCCTATAATAAAGACTGCCAATTTTACTCATTTCCATTGGACCCTTTCACACAGGAAACAGTCATATCACCAAAATTCGACCTTCTGTGACATTTAAATGTAAAACTGGATTAAAGGAATATCTCAAAAGTAAACATCTTAAATTTAGTATCTACTTGCTATTAAATAAATTTAAACAAAATTAAAGACCCTTTACTTCCAAAGTTATATTTTGTCAAAAAATTGAAATATTTTATATTTTACTGTTTTGTATTAAAATTTATAAATTTAATACTGATGTTTATATCATTTTATTACTAAAAAACATTACAAAATGCAAGATAAGAATAGAATTTTGTTTTTTGGGTGGATCCTAAAAATAAAGTAGATTAATCTGTATTTCTTTTGCACCTATGAACAGTCTAAATTTAGTAGCCATAGGCTATATGTGGGACATGCGTGCCATGTGAAAAAATGAAACCTGAAGGGAATAGCCTGGATGACACCCATGCGGATACATTCACAGTCTACTAACTTAGCAACGGGATATTATCAAAGAAATTGTCTAGGCTTCGCCTAAAAGAATTCAGTAACCTTTACCTTATTTTCTACTACTAAACATGTTTATTCTTTTAAAAATAATAGACAGGTGAATTTCCAAAGAAATTTTATTTTCTGGATGGATTTTATAAGCTTACCGTTCCATTCTGTACACTGAATCCCAGCTGATACCTTGTATCTGGACGTTTCACTAACACTTGTGTGACAGGCGGGCAGGATACAATATTGAATTTCACAAGTGCTTGACTTTTTAGTGACTGAAAATGATAACAAAATCACATAGTAAAATATGAATTGAAATATTCTAAACAAAGAGGTCACAAAACAAAATTGCTTTACACCATTCAGGACCAAATAATAAGGTTGAGGGTGTGAGCCTAAAAGATAGAATTCTGGTCAAATTGATTGGGTCATTTTATACTGTTACTGAATTTCGTTTCCAAATGGTCAAATGCATTACTGTACTTGGGATTCTGGTACAAATAGACTGGAGATCCATTAATTAAAGTGTCCTTAGGCTTTCTAATTTAATGGACAAACTACCGAGTGAGATCGACTTAATTTCTAAGCTGGGTACACACTGAGTGACCAAACCTTCTTAAAATGTTATGGCAACCAAATTTGCACTGCCAACAAACAGAGTTTCACTTATATTTCAACTTGAAATGTACCATACAAACTTACAAATTGTTACAAACATACAAACATACAAATTGTTACAAACATACAAACATACAAACATACAAACTTACAAATTGTTACAAACATACAAACATACAAACATACAAACTTACAAATTGTTACAAACATACAAACATACAAACTTACAAACATACAAACATACAAACTTACAAACATACAAACATACAAACATACAAACATACAAACATACAAACTTACAAACATACAAACATACAAACATACAAACTTACAAACATACAAACATACAAACATACAAACATACAAACATACAAACTTACAAATTGTTAGCACTTTGTATAGAACAAACCATTTAGGTAGGAGAATGCTTGTTTTGTCTTTTTTTATTGCTCTACATTAACAATTGTACATATAAAATATACATAATATAACAAGTGATAGATAACAAAAGATGAGAGCAAGAGGATAACCCTATAAGCTCGAGAGCTTGTTTCCTCAACATATAAAACAGATAGTATCAAAACATTTAAAAAAAACCCTTTCAATAAATTATTAATTAATACATGAATATTTAACAATGAATATTTAATTTTTTGTTTTTTTTTTAATTTCCTTTAAATTTTTACTTAATTCATTTCATAATTTGAATGCATCGAAGTAAGATGTTTTGTTGATTTGATGTGAATTTTTATGGACTATTGTTTTAAACTTGTTTGATGCTTATTTAAATAAGAGTGCCATAGAAAAATGTCCCAGTTGGAGCAACACCCATTTGATTAAGGCGTTATCCGATAAAGGCGCTTATTCAAAAGTGTTGCTTGTTCAAATGAGATTTATTTGATACATAGTTGGATATTTTATAGGTGGCCATCTCCCATACGACACTAATTCAATCTTGTATACCTTAAAGAACCCAGAAAAATAACCACTTGAGAACCTTATAGGGTTATTTCAGTGTTCTGTGTAACTTTTTTAGCCTCAGCAGTGGACAAGAAATAAGGCGGCCAATTTATTAATCCTTGCACCTACCTTAATTAGCTGTTGACATTTCTCCAGTGGTAGACCTACGCAACTTGTTCCATTTATTGACATTATCTGATCTCCAATGTTAAGTTTACCACACCTAGCAGCTGCACCAAACGGTGACATGTTAGCCATTACCACGGTTGGTATTAACGATCCCCAACCTGACTCTACTATCACCACACCCATATTCTCTCCACGCTCCTTATTAACAAGAATCTGTAAAATATCAAAACAATTTTAAAGTTTATTGTATTTTTTATATTTATTTGTTTACTATGTAATTTTTAAAATTATTATTTCGTATCATATCCAACTGAGAATTTGCTTGCCACTTACAGGATGAAATCTACATTATCAGGGTTTAAGCTGTCGCTCGCCAAATCGCCAAATGCACCATCGAACCCGAAATTGGCGAGAAAACATTGACCGTAATTCGCCAAAATGTTACCGATCTATCGGTCCTAGGCCTGTAATTAACTCGCCCACAGCCGCTTGTTTCTTGCTCCGTGTTGGCCAAGATGTGCCTCGCTCACGCTGTCAATTGCTTCGTCGCGTTGCAAAAATATGTGATTCCGTTGGAATTCCCAAGTGTTTTTTTTTTCTCTTTTGTGGTTAACTACCACTTTTATTCATCTTTAGTATTTCATGATTATATAATGTCATTAATAT
>JAOTQE010108323.1:0-13395 GCA_025631205.1 Nesometra sesokonis
TTAAAATTTATTAAATCGGAGACTCGGGCGTGATTAAAATATCACCGGGCGGTCTCGGGCGGTGTTTAGTAGGACCGTATACTACTGCTGGCGACCACATATCCAGAGTTTTCAATGAAGTTGACAAGCAACAAAACAATTTTTTTTTTATTTTTACCATATTTTGCTCCATATTATTGTATCATGCGTGAGAAAAACTATTGAAATGACTGTTTATTAGTGAGAATTGTGCTATTGCACGAGAAAAATTATTTGTGCGCAAAACGTCAAAAATAGGTTCCAATTTGTGACACTCGCGCATAATGTGTGAGTGTTGGCAGGTATACTATTTGGGAAGATTCCTGATTTTCAATAATATATTGCCCTTTTTGAAAAAACTGGTAGAAACACATAAAGCGGTAGGTGGTAAGAAAGTGAAAAAAGCAATAGCGTAGTACTGCCTATATCGGTAGAATTTGTAGGTATTGGAATGTTTGATTTGTAATCATGTGATAAATTATTCATTAGGCATATTAATTATTACCACTTTCAGAATGTCAGTCATCATATTATTTAATAGAGACCTAGCCTAGGCACCAATGGCTACTGGATTTCTCATTGCCTAAAATAAAAATGACCTCTTACACCAAATATGTCTAAATAAAAATTTAAAAAAACTGTCCATTTTGTGGCCATTTTTATCATTTTTGAAAAATTTGGCTAAAGAATTTATAATTTGGTTAAATAATTTGGCAACCTTTAGTCGATTTTGCTAAGAAAAAATTGAAAATAAAGTAAACATAGAGAATAATTTTATATTTCACCATCCATAAAATACTTAATCATTTGTTATGAGAGTATTTACACTTGCACAGTTACTATTAAATTATATACAAAGTTTTTCCAATTTATACAGTTATAATTGATTTTAAGGGCCTGTTTCTACTGAAAACACACAAAATAATCGATTAAAATTTATCTGTATTTTTATGAGTGTCCTTCAGTCTGCCCGCGTTGCAACTTATTTTTCCCCTCAGAAAAATCGGTTAAATTACATCACCATTACCCATAAACGAAGAGCTCTCGATTTTGAAACGAGTTGGTTTCATTCTCTCGCTAGTTTTTGTACATTTACAACCCCAAGTTTTACAAGTATTTTCTCGCGATCACATTCAGAAGAATAACATATTTTAGCAATATTATTTTTTATTATCGACAATAAACCAGCCACTTGATTCTCAACATTAATTTAACGACGAGATAACGATATTTTGTTATGATTGTAAGCCATGCCGAGGCGCAGCGTGGCAGAGCAAAGGATCCCAGGCCAAGCGGCAGAAAACGTGGTGGCCTAGGCTTAGCTTTACTTTGTTTCATTGGACTAGTGCATGAAACGGATAGAATAGGTAGGCCCTTGGAGAGATAAATTTTTAATTTTATTTTCCATTCCACATGATGATAATATGGAATTCTCTTGTTAAAGACACTACAAAAGTTTACATTCGATAAGCGAAGCTAGGCCTCCTAATCCTATGCTGTTGTTTTGTTGTTTCTGTACAGTAGTGTCTGTGATTTGACCGCGAGGTCACATAATAATCGGTATTTTTGCGTTGCCGCTAAAAAGTGCACCACGATAATCGATTATTTGCCGTTCAAACCCTCAATCCATAGCGTGTTTTTAATCAGTATTTTTTAATCGGTTTTTTCGAACTGGTCCCATTTCTACTGTCAGAAAATAATCGATTTTTTAAAAAACCCATTTTTAATCGATGTTTTCTCTCCACTAGAAACAGGCCCTAAATATCACTGTCCCATAAAAATTACTGGAAGGACAACCACTCACAATCATTTGCTCTAAGAGTATTTACAGAGTTACTGTACAGTACCACTAAATACCAATACACTCAAACTTGCCATAGTTAAATCCAAAGTGGTAAAGTTGAGCCTTCCGTAAGCGGGCACCCTTAGGTCCGGAAAAAGTGTCGACTTATGGGAGGTGTCCGCTTACGAGAATTTTGACCGATAGAGGTCCAAAGTTGTAAAGTTAAGTATACATCTTTATTTTTCACATTTCACAGCCTTCTCAACACAATTGACATCTCATATTTCTAGACACTGCATTCCATATTTTATTAAATATTGTTTACCATTTTAAAGATTGGTTCAGTAATATGATTCTCAGCCATTACAGTATAAGGTCAATTTTGTATAGAAATTTGTATTTGTTGTACCGAAAATCACTAAATTATCCGGGATGTTTGCTTTTGGGAGGTAAATTAACATACAAAAAATTCTAGATTTTAAGACATTAAAAGTGTCCACGTTTCCTTACGGTAGGTATTTGCTTTGAGAAGTACCAAATGCACTGATTTCAGTAGATAGGAAGAATTAGTGTCCGTTATGGGAGGTGTCCGCTTACAAGAGGTGCCCGCAAAGGGAGGTTCAACTGTAAAAAATGTGACATGAAAAAAAATTTACTTATTGTTTTTAGTTATGGAAAACACACAATCTGGCATGAAAAATAAATTTGTCTACAGTATAAATGAAAGCCAATTTATATTCAACTGTGAAATGTCACATTTTGCAAAACAACATGCTTCTCACTATTTGAGGTATTTAATTACAACAGATTGAAGATTTTCGTCTTTATTATATTGTAATAATTATGAGAACATGACCAAATATGCCTGGAAATGCATGCCCCAAGAATTGATTGGATGTTAACAATCTTACAGTAACTCAGTGACAGCTAATTTCCAACATTTTCTACTCATTAGTAGGGATAATTTGCACGTTCCAATTAATATGATAGATGAACACTGACTTTAATTATTCGACTGAAGTTCAGTAGGGTAGTTACAATTTTTGATGATGAAACTCGGATGTATGTGTGATAAAATCTTCTTTTTAGACGCGGAAGGCGTCTCTATAAACAGCTTTTCAAAAATGTCTGTCGGTCTTGTCACACATATTTGTGTGACTATTTGCTTTTTGTTCTTTCCATAAATAATTTATGATAACCAGCATTGTATGGGTGTCACTTTAAATATCTACGAGATATGAACAATTAATTAATCATTAACTGGCACTACATTAACATTAAAATTGAATTAAAATATATTTTTTGTTGCTAGAGTTATGCAAATTGCGAATAACGCCTCGGGCTACTATACTCAGGCGTAGTCGCAGAAATTTGAAATTTGCATAGCAGAGGATGTTAATAGTATAAAATCAAGCACGATACAGAACTGATTCATTTGATTACTGATCTTGCTTGTATAGTTGGATCAGTAGCTGCACTCTAATCTTCAATCACCTTGTATAGGTGGTTGTAGAATAGGAATATTCAGGGATGTCACCAGCCTTTTTGAGTGCCGGACGGCAAACAGCGCCCCCTTTTTCGTGAACCATGACCCACCCATACACACATACTGACTCATGCTGTTCAAGCGTGCGATGAACAATTAAAGAAGGGCAGTTATTTCATTACATTAAAACGTGACCATAGAACAAAAGCTGTAACCTTATATTTTAGTAATAAGGCTAGGATTTCTATTGTTTTTCAACGTATCAGTCACATATTTTATTGAAATTGACAATTGTTAAGGGTAAAAATAATAGTGGTGGTCGCTAGCCTAGAAATGCTTAGGAATAGTGGTGGTCGCTAGCCTAAAAATGCCGGACAGAAAAGTTGAGTGCCGGACGGGGCCGTCCAGCACTGTCCAGCGTGGTGACATCCCTGAATATTAGCCTGGCTTTGTTGGCTAAATAAAAGTGCAGTGCTCGAATATTCGATTACTTCATTAAGAAGGTGTGATTACCCAAAATGGTGGTGAATACTTCACCTCTTACTGTTTTTAGTAACGTGCTGTGTACTACTACTACATGCGATAATTTTTTTGGAGTTGAGAATAGGAATTTTTTATTTAAAATTATATTTTAAATGGAGGTTTTTTTCAAAAAGAGTGGTGGAATTGAGCAAGCAAAGTATTTAATTTTTTAAGCCAAAGGATTTTCATAATTAGTTTGATCCCTTATCTAGAGGTTTTACTAACATATTGTAGATTTAATATAGGTGATAAATTGTTAACAGGCCATTAGATTGATAGGTATGGTAATAACATTGTGAAGTGCATACATTACTGTATACTTTATAGGATACAATTGGCCTTTCTTATAAAGTCAACAACATCTATTGTTGCTGTAGTTTGGTTCTTACAGTAGGTTAATTTATAAAAAGGAAAGTTCTATTGAGGTTTGTGGCATTTAAATTCCAGTGGATAACAATAAATAGAAAGGAAATGGTTGTTAAAATGGCACTCATAAATTAGAAACTGTATAAGATTGTTTTTAAATGAATCATAACACACATTTTTTATGGCCAGCTAAATCTCAAACCCGAAAACTATTTTTAAAAAAGCAACAAACCCCACCCAAACTCATTGATAGTGACTGAATCATGTAATACAATTGGCTTAGTACTGTTTTTTGGGGGTAAGATGATTTTTTTATGAAATGTACAAATACTATACATTGCAAACCTCCAAATGCACATAAGCAATCCTACACATGCCATTAATTATAGTCATTGAACCTTGTACAGTAGTATGCATGTAGTATCAAAAAAGTTATTAATACAGTTGAACCTCCCTATGCGGACACCTCTCGTAATCAGAAACCTCCCATAACAGGCACTAATTCAAAGACCCGTTTGTTCTTCCTATCTAATCAGTGCATTTGGTACCTCTCGTAAGCGGACTCCTCCTGTAAGCGGACGCGGACACTTTTTGTCTTGAAATTTTGATATTTTGTATGTAAATTTGCCTCCCTGTAAGCGGACATCTTGGAAAATTTAGTGATTTTTCTGTACAACGAATACAGTTTTTTGTAAAAAATAGTCCTTTACTGTAATGACTGAAAATCATATTACTGAAACCATCTTAAAAATGATAAAAACATACTTATAACATACAGAATGCGTTGATCTAGAAATTTGAGAGGCCATTTGTCTTGAGAAAGACGTGAAAGGTGAGGCATAAGGATATATAACATACTTTTACAACTCTATCGGCAGAAATTCTCGTAAGCGGACACCTTCCGTAAGCAGACACTTTTCCCGGACCCGAGTGTGTCCGTTTACGGGAGGTTTAACTGTATTATGATAGTAATAGTACTGTAGAATATATTTTTAAAGTAAAATGATGATTTTTTTAAATGAAAATATATCTTAAAATATATCTTAAAAATGTATACACCTGAAACTTCCAAAAACATGGGAAATGCATATCCATTAGTAGTGATTAAAACATGTAGTGTACTGTAGGACATTTTAAAAAAGTTAATTTTATGATGGTTAGAATCTATTTTTTGAGGTAAAGCAGTGATGCTTTTTGGTAACATCATAGAATGTACAATTTTACATAATCTCACATTCTATCAAAAAAAGATCATTTTGATTGCAATACTCTAGGTCTTCTATCTGGATCTATTTATGAGGCGTTCCCAAAGTGACTAACACAACTTGATACAGACCTGAAAAATGTATTATACCATCTCATATTCAATGTTACAGGCACATACTGGCGGTCCCCTGCTGGCTTGAGTTTGGAAACTTAAGTAGGTCAAACAGAATATGACCTTTCCATCAAGTATTAAGTTGCAACCTTGATGGAAATACCATATTTCAAGTTTAAAAAATCTCAAATTAAGTGTTGTTAAAAAAAAAATTAATTAAACCTATTTTATTTTGTAAACTGTAGCTGTAGCTCGGTTGGTGACATGCTCGTGGCGGATTTAAGGGGGGTCGGCCCCGCGCCCCCACCTTTCAGAAAAAAAATATATCAATATTATTTATATTGTCTATAAAATGAAAACATGGCTAGAATTGACCCCTGAGGCCATTTCAAGACATATAAAGTCCAAAGTATCCCGAGGAGCGTCCCCGGACCCAGAACTTTGACTCTGTACTGGCCCCCCCTTCCGCGCCCCCCCTTTCCAAAAGTCTGCATCCGCCCCTGATGCTTGCCTTCCAATCCCAAGGTCCAAGGTTCGAACCTGGCTGCATAGCGTCTTGCTACAGTAAGCCTCATAGTGAGACTTTGTTTTGAAGCCATGATGTAGTTCCCATCCTGTTAGTGGCTAGTGAACTTGCTGTTGGATGTGGTACCAAAAAAAATGTTTTTAACTCTCCAAAAGTCAACCCATGGTCATATTGTTTAGTTTTGCATCAAAATATATCGCATGAATGAAAACGCATTCTTATATCTAGGCTAAACTGTTTCTAAAATGTTTTAGTGTTAATCAGGACATCCGAAAGGTCCACTAATCAACTTCAAGTAAGAAATTTTCATTCCTGATGATGACATAATTTATGTCGAAATAGTGAATCTTGTCACGATGGCGTGTATCTCATTGCTTGGAGTATGCATTATACTTTTTTAATCAGGACATATAAACAACAGTAACTTTCAGTCAAGTACAACTCAAGGTGATACATCATCACTAGGTAGGCGAATAGTTTGTAAATAAAGTAGTAGGCATAAAAAAATTAGAATACTGCGTCATTGTCTAAGGTTCAGTATTCAGTATTCCTTTATTCATAGTAAAAACAGTAAAATACATGCTTTGAATATTTTTTTTTTAATTTTGTTTACAGTTAACATTCAAATACTGTATGTACAATATTTGAGAATGCTTTTTCCCTTGGCACTATATAGTTAACTAGTTTTAGTTTCATTCAATGTGAACCAGGATTAAACAACCTTGGGCTCAAAAAACAGTAGCTTAAAATTCTAGTGAAGTTATTATAACCCAAGATGATACATCATCATCAGATATAATAGGCCAATAGTTTATGAATACAGTAGGTGTCAGATTTAGAAACGCCTTGAAAGGTTTAAATCAAAACCACATTAACCACACAATTACTATATGACATCACCTTTTATTGTTTTGATCTCTTTAAGTAGGAATATTCAGCTGGTCATTTGCTGTATGCTTGTTGATAATTTGTATTTATTAACAAGTAAATTTTGAGTGATGTTCGGTTGCGGACTGACCCTTTCAAATGTGTACAATAAGTTTTGTTTGTTACTTTATTTCTCTACACACAACATAATACATAAATTAGTTACAAAATATACAGAAAAAAAATAGAAAAAGGTAAGAAGTTAAAAAAGGGGTTAAAGGTGTGTAGATGGGGTCAAAATAAGTATAATGTATTGTCACTCAAAAATGACCAAAAAGTCATAATCATTAATTTTGCTCAATTTAAAGTACAATCAAAGTTATGAACTTGAGAATGGAAATTAAATGAATTTAAAAACTGTTTACTAAGAGTTTTACACTAAAAAGGTACCACACTTTTAGAGGCTTCCAGCCTTTTTATGGATTTTTGCTAATTTTAAGCATTATAATAATGCAAAGTAAGGGTAAGTATTGTTTAAATATTATAATTTTGGGTGGAATGATCATAATTTATATATTTCTTCAAAATAAGCAAGTCATTTTCAAAATCAATTTTTTGTCATTTTTCAGGTACAATACATCTTTAAAATAAAAATTGAAGACCTATGACAGATGTTACGTTTGTAGTATGATATACCGGTAGTATATAACCCATGGGCGTCGATTTGTGGAGGATGGGGGAACACGTCCCCCCCACTTTTCAATGTGGGGGAGGGACATGATATCAATTGTCCTCCCCCCTCCACTTTTTGGTAAATGTATGAGAAAAATGTAAAAGTTGAAAAAGAGGTAACCCTTGATCAAACCGGGAACCACGCCCACCCGGCAATTCAAATCTATGGTGTTGATATAACCAAGTATAATTTATTTTAAAAAAAAGAAAAAAAGCACAGAAAAGTCAAAAAATAAATTGGGAATGGAGATAAGGTGATTGCTAACTAAGTGCACAATACAGTCTAGTTTAGGCCCATAAAAATTATTAGTTCATCACCCTACCGAAGCGTAAAAAAACTGAGATCGTGAGGTTTTTTTTTATAACCGACCCACCAATTTCGTAATGATCTTGAGGTGGGCCTGATCGTCCATGATTATTTTAGACCCTCACAAATATGACGGCCAATGCAACGTACACCAGCCTTACCTACTACAGCAAACATCAATCACCTTGTTTTTGTGTACATCGCCTTGAGCGTGAAAAAATCACTCGAGAATCATGTTAATTTAAGAAAATCCAAAGCATTTCAAGTGAAAATGACAGAGAAAAAAATGATTGTTTGAAATAGTAAACTTAGCAAAAAAAAAAAAAAGAAAGCTGGATGTGTGCGGGATGATAAACTAATACTTTTTTATGGGGCCTTACCAATGTTTCCATAGGTTTCATGATTTTCAGACTAGTAATATTAAAATTTAAGTTTTGTTTACTTTTTTGTGATATTTTCTGAGCTGATCCCATGTAAAGTTGTTGTTACCTGCTGTTCATTGTGAATAGAGGGGAATAATGAAATTCCATTCTGTAGACAAAATCTAAAGTATTTTAGTATATTGATCCAGTTATGACTTTAGGCTATTTTCTGGTTAAAATTAGTATACCAAAAGGAAATAATGTTGTTAAACAAAACAGAACTTGCAAAATTTATCAACTACTTTACTACTTTCTTTTTTTTTTTAATTATTAATATTTTATGGAACTATGTCCATTAAGGGCTATGTTACATGACATCATCGCAACGGTCCTTCGACCATTTTTTCTGAACTTTGATACCTTTTTTATTTGATAATTACAAACCCTAATTAATGATTTATTTAATAGTGTACAGTAACAACCTTGATTTATATTATGTGTTGTACTGTATGCATATATGTGTACATATGTACAGTATGTATATTTTAATACTATTCGTACAAGTACTGTAGTTAACTTTGATACAGTACTACGATTTTTTGTCTTTTGGTTTATTCTACGTGCATATTGTTTGAAATTGTTAATTAAATTTGTAGTTTAGTTAGTAACTGTAATATTGTAGTGTATTATTTCATATTTTGTAATGTGTCACCGATATAAAGGTGATTCCACTGAATAAATAAATAAATAAATAAACTTTAGTTGCTTGAACATTTCCACTCCCTCATAAGTTTCATTACAAGGGATCAAACTAATGGCAGTTTTACAGTGTTACAATAGTGTATTTCATGGAAATAAGTCATATTCTTTGAATGGGATTATAGTCAAATATTTAAACTACCCCATGAAAATATAGGCTAGCTTGTGATGATTCCTTTTGCCAACAATGGCAATTTCAAACGAAAAACCATTTTAAGATATTAAATATGTTTAGTGGGTGGGATTAAAAGGAGATTGCCTTTACCATTGATTTAAAAACCTCTTTTTAGTTTAAATGTCACAAGTTAATTTTAGTAAAATATGTTTCCACTAGCAAAAATATGATTATAATGTACAATAATTCAGAGGTCCCAAGTTGCAAAAACAGAATTCCTGGAGATTTACTCAATGGTCATCCTACCACTGTTTTGTAACGTCTACCATTCCTAAAATGTGTGTACAAATACCCTTATTTATATGCTCAACACCTTGCCTGTTATGAAATAATAGTGTCTAACATGTATTTTCACAGTTAAAATGCTATTGGTATTCTCCAAAACTTTGCTGAACTTCATTGTTACTCACTTTCAAGTAGTACAGTATTTTGAAATAAATATGAAAATTTGTGCTCTGATTGTGAAACTTTTACAAAATCTGGAGAATATCCTGGAGAAAACTAAATTCCGGGAGAAAATTTGATAATTCCGGGAGCCTGGGAGATGATCCAATATTCCTGGAGACTCCAGGACGATCCTGGAGACTTGGGAGCTCTGAATAATCTGAATATTTAGAGAGCAATCTTTAGCGAACTCTAACAGTGCTTGTGGACATGACACCCATGCATGCTGTGGCATTCTCCTCCCCTAAGGGTCATGTCCTGCTGCCAAACATGTGCTATATTCTGCTATCCACATCATGGGATCCATGGACCAATACTTGGGGTAACCTCCAACTTATCTCGAAGGATGCATTGTGTTATTTTAGTGCACAAAAGCCATTTGTGTATACTGGGATAAATGTTTGTAATACTTACTCGAGATGACTTGTTCCACCAACAGAATCAATGTCTTTTACGGCCTTGTTGAAAAACACCATTGAGGTGAACAAGTGTAACCGTGGTTAAATAAAGTTTATTATTATTATTATTATTATAGGCACAATTTGATTTGAATTGATTAGATTTATTTGATTTTTTCGGTGTTGTGAGACACCAAGGATAAACCATGGAAGTCCTCGACTTAATTCGAGTGGGGTCCTTCTGGTGGTGATTGGCCAGCACACTGGGAAACAATCCCCTACTCTTTTCTGTAGTAACGTGCACATGAGCCATGTTATACACTGGACTAACAGGTTAATATCTCACCCAAGTATTTTAACCTTCCAGCTGAAACATAGTGAAATGGTATTCGATTAAACCAGTTACCAGAGTGATTACCACCACATATGCTTCGGTCACACTAGAGCCTCCCGCCTCGTTTGAGTCAGTCCGATTGAAAATTTTCATTACGGTTGAGAATTCGCTGCGTTCACATTACATGGATTAACTTCAGGTTTGGGTTGCCCACAGCTCAGGCTTAACAAGAAGTTAGAGCACCGCCGTGTTTTGGAGATCAAAGAATGAAATATAAATTTATTTTCTGAGAAAAAAACCTGTTCTTGATCCTCAATATATCGGCAAATAGAGAAATCAGAACTGTACTCAAGCACTTTAGATTACTAGCTTAAGATTGGTTATGATTCTGAATGTAAAATTTCAACCCCAGTCAAATCCGATCATTCTGGGTTCAACCTTGGCGTCGTGCCGAGGTTGAGCTGCCTGGGTTGAGAATGATTTCAACACCGGTGTTAGCCAATCCAGGTTGGTTCACACTACATAATTGTCAACCTTATTGACTAAACCCAGCTAGTCTGACCGTAGCCTTAACCAACTGAGCTAAAAGCTATTGTATTCTAGCGGATCTCGAACCTGTGCAGTAGTTCTGCAATTGTTCACAGTTCTCCTGCTTTAGCTGGTAAATGACTCGCTCATGACTCAAAGGTGTATTAATTGGTCTGATCAACCAGATTAAAATTTTCTAAAGTACATTCAACTTTCTCATACTGACCCAGAGAAAACCAAAGTTCATGCTAAGCAAGACTTTATCCCAAACCATGAAACCAGTGTAAACATACAGTAGATAAACTTGAATTTGTCTAAAACACACTGCCCACAATATCAAACTTAATCATGTTGTTAATGATCTGAAGTAATATGATGTGGACATAATAATTGTCAAATGTTGAATCTCAAAACGATGATGGCACATTTGTAGTAATTGTTAGTTTTTATTCACCAATTTATCTTAAATTACAAATCATTTTTTAGTATTTATTCTTATTCATCATAGCCTATATACTTGACAAATAAACACTTGTTGCTGCTCAGTTATGAGCAGCATAACTAATTGGCACATAGCAAGGAAATTTGGGGAAAATCCTTCATGTTGAGGTGATTTTCAGAGGCAGTTGGTTTTCTAGGTCAGATAGATGTAGAAAGTTCTAATCGTCTTTACTGCTCTTTACAGTTCACGTCAGCTCCCTTCAGCTCTCCGCATTGCTTAACCTTTATGACAACCTATTTGATAATGAAACAATATTTTTTAAATTTTCACCATTCTTCAAATTAAAGTTTTTTAGTGAGTTTTTGTAAAGTATTGTAGTATTGTATAACTATGTTCCAGCCTTTTATGCACCTAGCTCAAAATACTTACTACCCTAAATCTAGACAGAACGCACAAACCCAGGCAGCCACTGTTATTCGCCAGGGTAATCTATCACTTTGGGGCAGGAGGTGCAAGTGTTTCAATTGCACTTTTCATTCATGTGAACAATATGCCAAATGACCCTCCAATTTCATTCTAGCCTATTTCTACTTATTGCAATGAATGTTAAATAGAACACTGTCCCATTTTTTACACAATGTACAGTAGAAACTTGCAGCATTAACTAAATAACTAATCTTAGATTCTCTACTTTGCTTGGTTGGGGAGAGTGTACAATAAGCTTGGTCACCACTGTGTTAACCCATGACACAGTAAATCACTCATTGCTATGGTAATTTATGCTTACAACAACATAGTAGTACTGTTTTACAACTAGGTAGCTATGCATATCCAAGGAAAAATAGATAATTCTCAATTAATCGTTTAATCCTTTAAAATTTTTTGTACAAGGAGTAAATTGTTTTCTTGTCAATCCATTTAATACACAGTGCTGCAGTAATGCAATGTAGAAAGGGACTCAGAGCTCGCAGAATTGGTTGCCCGATGGCCCAAGGCAACCAAAAATTGACATTGGGCAACTTGAACCTAAAATTATTAGGTGGTGTCCCGAAAAGGCAACCAGGTCTTGGCTCTGCTAACCGATCGTCAAGTCACCATGACCCCAGCAAAAATTGTCACTTTAGAAAAAAGAAAAAGCCTCTCAGAGGCCTATCAAAAACAGATAAAACAGTTGGGTTATTAAAACAGTCAATTACATCAAACGCTTTTTTATAAATTGGATGGCAACTAAAACACTGTGAGGGCAACAATATTTTAGACCTTGATTGCCCGAAGCGAAACCAAATATTTCAAAATTCTGCGAGGACATATGATTAACCACCTGGCTGCCATTGATAAAGTAAAAAACAATAGCTTTATTTGCCTTACAAAGATGAAAGTGGCAAGTGTGTTTCCAGTTGTAAAATAAAATGTTTTCATGTAAGTATTAGTTTGATTCATTGGGTGGCTATTTTATGTTTTCTTCAACTGGTGGACGGGTGGACAAACTGTTTATTCAACGGCGGAGAGTAATTTACTGACAATCTAATGTTTTTTATTGTAATGAGTAGAAAGTAAAAGCCAAAATTTAGTACTAGAATTGAATATTAAATGATTGGAAGTAGTGAAAAGTGTTTAGAGTATATCTGGCCATCAGACAGCTATTTACATCTTGATAACAAGCTGTGTCTATGTAGGTTAGTCCAAAGGTACTTAGCCACACCTCACGCTTTGAATCATTTAGCCATCATAACTCAACCATTAAATATATTAATAACTTATTGATTGTTTACTGCTTCTGAAATATACCCAAACGACTCGGACTTGGGTATAAGCCCACCGAATTACTTTATACATTTTCAAAACCTGGGTAATAAGCCCACACAAAATTGTGATTGCATGTTCAAGGTTAACATGCTTTTTAGCCTGTTTTCCTATCGATCGTTATTCTGAAAAACGGCGATTTGAATCGGCGTTTTCGATCGTTAATTTCGAAAAATGACGATTTTCACAACGATCGACAGGAAAAGGGGTCACTTTCGACGTTAA